>JAECUM010008516.1:0-97386 GCA_016617855.1 Megalonaias nervosa | reverse complement strand
CCCCCGCACAAAGTCCTGACCCCCCTGCAAAAAATCCTGCGGGCGCCCATGTATTCTTACTTAACAGTGTCTCATGTACTACGCGGCTCAATATTTGTATTTTTACTTATTTCAACAGTGAGTTGAATAACCCTGTGGGGTTCCGTGCTGCCCGGATATTGGGGTCGATAGTGACGTTGGCTCAGAGGACGGTATTGGTTACTGGCAGTGAGGGATAAATCCTTTGAGATCAATAGGTCTGCGGGAAATAAGGAGGCTCTCAATGGATCTTTAGGTAAACTGAGAGGGGCAGGTCATGCTCGGTTACTCATTGACCATTCCACGAGAATTATGGAACCAGGAATGCATCATAGTCATCGACTGTATGCCACAAGATACATGTTCCAGTTGAATTAATATTATTCAATATCACTATATGGGTGAAAATATAATTCAGTATCGCTATACGAGTAAAGATCAATTGTACATGTTACTTGTGGTAGAACCATACATTGTTCAAAGTCTGCATAAATTCTACGTATTGGTCATCCTTAGTGATAGTATCATGTATTGTTCAGTGATGTTTATTTATTGTAACCATCAATTAGATTTTCCTCAAACCATGCTTTGGTTTAATTTTAAACCAAAAACACATTCTAGTCCTTAAGAGTTTTGTTAAACCGTTCTACTACAGGCGAATCCATCCCCACCCCCAAGTAAGCTGAGCATTCTTTTCTTTTCAGCAACTTTTTCCTTAAAAAGACATTTTTTTAATCAAACTCTTTTTCATGTTTTTGCTCTCAAAAATATCTCTATAAGCTTAGTGTCCTCTTCCTTTTTCTTGTATCTACTTTTGAGTCAAAAAAAGTTTTGAGGAAATAACGCCAGCTATTAAATGCACTGGTATCTATTATCTTTCTCATATGCTTGCATGTAAAATATGATTACCAATGGTGATCCACCTGACCTATATAAACTCTTTTGAAGGGACTTTTTTCTCGTTGTTTGTGCAGTGTATGTAGATTGTTAAATTCTTTAAATTTTCTGCACTTAACTTTCTTTTTATCTTGTTGTAAATGTTGCCAAGTTGTGCAGTCAATAAGATTTTATGGACACCAGCAAAGGTGTCTTAACATTGTCCTTTGTCAGTCATTTTAAAGATTAAAATATCCAGAGAACTTCAACCCATGAGAACATGGTAATGAACAGAGGGTTTCCTGGTTCCCTTCCAATGGAGACATGAGAAAAGAACACAACAAAAACACAAAAATACCATGCTCTGACAATAAGACTTTATTTTTACCAACAAAACAACCTTTTCTAAGACATTTTCCCATCTTTAAGAAGGATGATATCTATTATTTTTGTCTTAATTACAAATGTGACCTTAAATAGCACAGCCAAAAGACACTTGAATGATAGGAAGAAAAATTCTTTGTCTAATGCATATATTAAATAAAGTTAACTAGTACAAATTAACTGACTTGATGGCTAAGCAATCAAATACACCAACAATTAAAGAATTTGACACCCGAATATACATATTTTTATTAATATGGTGGTTTGCTATTATGTAAATATTGCACAATTTCACTTGGTAATTCTATGTATAACTTACAGACAACCTGCTCTGATGGTTGTGTGTATTAAAAAGACAGTTTTTGAAAGTCCTAACAATGAAATTATAAAGAAATAAACCTGTATTAAATAGCCACCAGTACAAAGACACCACTGTGCTCACTCATCAGAGGCATATGCCTAAAACATGATTGACTTTACATGGCATGATAATAGAAAAGACATTCATAAATTTATATACATGATAAATGATACAGGACATTTTATACTTCATAAAATAATCAAGCAAGTTGATTAATAGTTTTCAAACGTACCAAATATGGTAAATGAATTTATCTCAAATTACACTTGTTTTTCCAGGCTATCAATAAACCATCATTTACAATCTTTCAGGATTTTTTTCCATTTTCTTAGTCCTTCATCAAACACTAAATCTAATCACATCTCTTCTAATATTTGAAGACTGTCAAAAACAAAAATGGTTCCTTCAATATAAAAAGGCTGACAAACAAGGCAGCCTATAAGGAACTCAAATTTTGCAATACAATGTAAAAGGCTGACAAACAAGTCAGCCTATCAGGAACTCAAATTTTGCAATACAATGTAAAAGGCTGACAAACAAGGCAGCCTATCAGGAACTCAAATTTTGCAATACAATGTAAAAGTCTGACAAACAAAGCAGACTATCAGGAACACAAATTTAACAATACAATGTAAAAAGGTCAAATCATTTGTTTTCCACTCTGATATTTGTTTACAAAATGTAGACAAAGATAACTCCATAAAGAATAAGATATTTTTGAAATTAACAAGGAGCATAAGGTGGTTTCAAATTATATGTGTGTGTGTGTGTGTGTGTGTGTGTGTTTAATGTCACATAAGCACATTCCATGTTGTACATAATGCCAAGAAGGCTGGCTGTAGAAATATAATTATAAACAATCATCTGGAATGTTTATAATGGGTCAGGAAGTAAATCAAGATGGAGTGTTTGTTTGGAAATGTTTGTTGTTTGTTGTATAAAGAAATGTTAAATTAACTATATATATTTTCCACCAAATCAACGAAAGTAAAATCATCTTCGAGGCTGTCTTTCTTGAATTTAGCTTCATCATCTGTAACAATGAAATGAATCATCAAAGCAGTGTGGAACAAACCAAATTTGACATCAACTGGATTTGATATAGCTGATTTGTTTAATTGTGAATATGTTATAGACTGCATTTTGGATTTGCGATAAGCTGACTTGTTACACTGTGAAATTCACATCAACTGACTTGATTCATTGTGGATTTGAGATAAGCAGACTAGTTACACTGTGAAATTGACATCAACTGACTTGATTCATTGTGGATTTGAGATAAGCAGACTTGTTACACTGTGAAATTGATATACATGATCAATACATTAATAAAGCTTGATGGCAACATGGATTTCATAAATCATATGTGCTTATTTTGTATGGCATTACATTTATTGTGTAAAGAAACATAAAAAAATATTATTAAAGGGTCTAAAATTGAAAATTAAAATAGAGAAAATATTAAATACATTCAGATCTTCTGTAATTCTCATAAAAAGTAAAATAAAATAAAATATATCATTTGGAATGTAAAGAAAAGAGTTATTTGTATCACATATACATGTAAAGCAAATAAAGACAGTAAAAGTTGCAGATAGGTTTATTGGCCATATTGGCTAAACAATTTAATCCCCCTAAATCCATTCTATAGGCCAATCCAACATCCCATTACACAAAGTTCATAAATGACAAAACATCCTGGACAGCCTGCTACATGATTTTCTATTACAATCTCTGTCCCAGGCTCTTTGTCAAATAAGCATGTACACAAAACCACAATCTTAACATCATTTGCATATCATGGATTGAAATTTCATACTTTGGAAAAATACTTAATGGGTATGTGGACTGAATTTCGAGAATGGACTTTCTTGAATTCCCAGCAAATTTATCATGTCAGCTGAGAAAACAACTAACTATTTGCAGCTTTCTGTAAAGGAACATAAAATGTTTTCCCTCACTAAACATTGCCTTAGTATAGCAAGGTCCATCACATTAGTTTGAAATATCATTTTTCAGATGAATGTATTTTTATACTGAATAAAGCTCATTATAATGTAGTATGCTTAAATGGCTCCCATAAATACTGCTTATCCACTGTAAATATTTTTAAGAAAGTTTGGTGTTTTCAGAGAGATTCTCTATAAAAAAAAGAACGTACAGTCAAAAAGCAATAACCTTACTATGAAAATTTGTTTCCATCCAAATGTAATTAAATGTTTCATTTATAAACCATTTAAACTTAAGTATTAAGAAATATATCTGGGATGTTTTTCTCCCTATGGCAGAGAAAGTCAATTAAATGTGTTAGGCTGTCCAGATCAATACTGCCCTAGTTCTGGGTTCATCATTCAATGGAAAATGATTTTGTGAACTATTCTTGTGCTATCAACTGATACTTCTATTGACCTTGCAGGTGTTAGTTCTATTAGGCTTGCTGCTGATAATTCTATTGGGCTTACAACTGATAATTATACTGGGCTCAGAGCTGATAATTCTATTGGGCTGACAACTGGTAATTATACTGGACTCAGAGCTGATAATTATATTGGGCTTGCAGCTGATAATTCCTTTGGGCTTACAGCCAATACTTCTATTGGGCTTACAGCTGCTAGTTCTATTGCGATTAAAGCTGATAGTTATATTGGGCTTGCAACTGGTAATTCTATTGGGCCAGCAGCTGATAATTCTATTTGGCCAGCAGCTGGTAATTCTACTGGGTTTGCAGCTGACAGTTCTATTGGGCTTACAGCTCGTACTTCTATTGGGCTTACAGCTGACAGTTCTATTGGGCTTACAGCTGATGATTTTATTGAGCTTCCAGCTGATAATTCAATTGGGCTTGCAGCTGATAATTCTATTGGGCTTGCAGACAGCTAACAAATGCATGTTTATGTATCCTACATGTATATAATTACAATAATAAAAACATATGGGAAAAATTTGCTCAATGTTTTCTAGATAGTAACACATAATAATTTTTTAAAATTTTCACAAAGTACAGCAGTGACTTTTGAAATTCATTAATTCAGTTTGAGTACTGAATATTAATTCTTCCTTCATGCTGGTCTTTTGTTATCCTTAAATCCAATGCAGAATAGTTTAACTGTCATGACTGATTACTGCAAGTTAAAAAAATCTGAATGAAATTTTCATGAGTAATATTTGCTTCAGGATGTGCATATTGTTAATTATTTAGCTAATAAACGGTACGTATAATGCTACGGCATTAGAATGAGGACCACATTAAAAGAACAGATTTCAAAATATAGAAGATATTAAACATAATATTGTGCTGGTTACTGTCCAGCTGCAAATTTACAAGATATGCTCTCAATCACTAAAATATCACAGAAATAAATATTCACGAGTAGTTCACAAGTACAAGAATGCATAACATTTTATTACATTACTAATATTGTGCTGACTCTTACATTATGGATGTAATAACAACTGAGCATATCTGTCAAATTACACTCTGCAGGTGTTATAATAACTGAGCATATGTCAAATTAAACACTGCAGGTGTAATACCAATAGAGAGTATATCAAGTTATACACTACAGGTGTAACACAAATGGAGAGTATCTCTGTCAAGCTTATACACTGCAGGTGTAACACCAATGGAGACTGTCTCTTTTAAATTATACACTGTAGGTGTAACACAAATGTAGAGTATCTCTGTCAAGTTATACATTGCAGGTGTAATACCAATAGAGAGTATATCAAGTTATACACTGAAGGTGTAAGACCAATGGAGTGTGTGTGATTTGGATTCTTAACGTAGCTTTAACAATTTTTCAGTCATATTGCTATGATGTCTGCAGTGTGGCAGTTTAAGGTAACACCAATGAAGAGTATCTCTGTCTAGTTATGCACTGCAAGTGTAACGCCAATGGAGAGCATCTCTGTCTAGTTATACACTGCAAGTGTAACACCAATGGAGAGTATCTCTGTCTAGTTATGCACTGCAAGTGTAACACCAATGGAGAGCATCTCTGTCTAGTGATACAATGCAGGTGTAACACCAATGATGAGTATCTTTGTTAAAGTATATATCGCAGGTGTAATGGAGAGTATCTCAATTCAACAAACAAGCAATATTACTATTGCCCACAATTTCCCTCTCTCCCCTTACTAATATTCTTCCAGACAAAATATTTTTAACAAAGAAAATATATTTTGACATTTTAGTCTGACTCTTTAATTTTTATGCAAGACAACTTTCAGCATGTGTTGAACTGAAAAACAGTGTTATGGTAATAATACCTTAAAAAGTTAAAACAGAAATATTTTTTATATTTTCAATTAAAGGGGAACTTACTTTCGTCTCACACAAACTTTTGGATAAGAAAAGGTTTCATATGAGACTGTAATAATGTTCTTTATCTGAAAATATGTTCTTCATTACAAGATGATCCAAAGAAATTGCTGTGTTTATGAGAATGGATGTACTATAAGATCGATTTCTTTCATTACATGAACTGCATTTTACTTTAACTCAGTTATCTTGCTGACTTTTGTCAAGTTACATATATGCATTGACTGCCGCACCATTCAAATATAACATAATGTACAAAAGTTTCCAAAAGAAAGATCTTTGAGTTATGAGATCCTCCAAATGCTGGGTCTGGGTTTCTGCATCTTTTTGATACAAAAAATTCATGACTGATTATTCCACAACCTATATTCTCAAAATAAAGAATAGAATTTGGAAAAAAATGACTGTGGAATCCATTTATGAATAGCGGCACACCACTAAACTTATGTTTTAGAATGCAATTCGAAACCTTTTCTATCAGTTTTATGTAATTTTCAATAAATCTCTGAGATATCACAACTTTTCCAACTTTATTCTCTTTTTCTTTTCTCCTATCTGAACAAAAGAACTGGCTGCTGTACTGAATTGCCATTGTATTGTTTCTCTGATTTTGGTGATTTTCAACTTTGTTGCACACAAGATATTCATGATAAACTGCAGTTCTATCAACAGTTCTACTCACTTCATCATGCTACTTAAATGGAAATGGAATGGTTAACTCTTGTTATATGCATGTTCCAATATGTACAATTTAGAGGAATAACTATAACCAAACAATTAAGTTTTTCCCTACTTTGACCATTACCCAATAAAACTCTAAGCTACTTTAACTATAATGTAAGGCCAAAGCAGTGCAAAAGTTAGGTAACGTCAATGTCTGCCCAAATAACTCAACAGCATTATCTTCATAACACAGACAATAATGATGAGTTTATGCTGGATACACAATTCCCGTCTATAGTTAAAACTCTCCAACCATTCTTACAAAGTTGGAACCAACTTGTATTTTAAAGAGAAATTATTATCTCAATGCTTCATCATCTCCTTCACTCACATATTGCATATTTAAAGTCAGTCATTAATTTTGGAAAAGTAATAGTCAGTGGAACTAATATCACCAATAACCCAATAATAAGACTTGTTTTTGTTTTTTGGTTTTTTTTATATATGACTGGCCTTTATTCATCTAACGTTCTTCAGTAATTTAAAATCTTTTTCAGTACAATGGTCTACATGTACATCAACACTACATATAAGTTTGAACAAAGATGATATACAACAAAATCAGTTTGGCATTGATCAATAGGTCTGTGATTTCCAAAGCGCAATGTAGCGAAAGAGTTTAGCTCTTCTCTGGTACTTCCTGCAATGTGTGCCATTGTGCGATTGGGCGTCTGGGGTTGGCCAACATGTCACTCCAGTGGCGTAGCTCAGTTCCTGTGGAGTTGCAACCTAGGACAACACGGCCAATTGGTTCAGATGTGCCAATGCGATCATAGTCAACGACCGTGATGATCAGTGTCACTTTCTAGAAATCATCAAAAAAGCAAAAATAAAATTTTTGTTATACATTTTTAAAAAATTGCCTCCGTAGAATCAACATCTGCTGTCACCCAAGATGATCAAAAACAACTAGTTAAAACCAGTAGCACTGTACATGCATGCCGTCATAATCTACGTTTATCTATATCAAAAAATTTCCTGGCTATTCTACATCAAGTCAGGTGAGAAACCTATCTTCTTAGTTTTTTTGTAAAGATTTAAATTAAATTTTTTGCAAGTGTTATTCCCAAATCATGCAACAAGAATTTAAAATAATAGTCACCAGCATTTTTGACAAAGCCAATGACATGATAGATGATGTTAATTTTATTAAATCTTATGTTCCAGAAATATATATGTATCACATTTCAATATCAACACGTGTAGGAAAATTTACAAAGAAGCAATTTATTTCAGAATAAAATTCAGCCCCAAGTGAGCCTTAGACTGGTTACCCAACCTATGCTATATATATATATATATATATATGCATGTGTGTGTGTGTGTGTTGTCAAACTGGGTCATCAATGATTAAGCAAAAATTTTTAAAGAGGTCATATTAAATTGTTTTAAACATTTGTTTTATTTTTCACACAAAATAAGAATGATGAAGATAAAAATAACAAAGTATTGCACAAATATGAAAAGGGATAACACCATGATGCTCCCTCTCAGATTAGATCCAAACTGACAAAGATGTCATTTTATTTCTCTCCTTTCAAAGACATCATACTTATTCAAATGAAGATTTCTTGGCATCATTATAATAGTCTTAAAAAAAGCCCTCATATTTGAATAATTAAAACTTGGTTGAAACAGATCCATCTGTATGAAGTAGTTACAATATGACTTCACTTCGTTTTGTCTTTTCATTTCTCAATGATAATTAATCACTTTACAGAAGTATTTAAAAATAGCAGATGTTTACAGAGACATTAGACACAATGCATTAACATTGGAGAGTCAAGCAATTAGTTTTAATATCCATTAATGAGCTATACAACTAAAACTAAATGCAAACTGATTCTTCATAAACAATGCATCAATGAATGGCTACAGCCATAATTAAAGTTGATAGAATTTAATTCTAAAATTTCATGTTGGGAATTACTAAATAATGCTGTATATCATTTAGAAAATCTAGAACAGTTTATTTTATCTGAATAAAATTGAAATGAATTATTACACATCAATTTACTCTAAAAGGTTAGCAATTCTTTAATCAACCAAAGTACATCAATGTATTCTAAAAGCTTGATGATTCTTCAAACAATCTAATCACATCAATGTATTCTGAAAGCTTGATTATACTTTAATCAGCTTATCATGCTCATACTGATTAACACATCTAAAATTTTTTCTCTCCTTGCCATACTGGATGGTAATAAACAATGTATATGCAAATTACAATGCAAAGTATAACCCCAAAAAATCTTTGGATTCTATGTTTAATTTACACATCATATAAAACTGAATTTTTACACCAATAACATTTACATTGCATTTGGAAATCAATGCCTTTAAATGTGAAAAAAACTGTACTCATTATGATCATAAGCAATCTATCCTCATTTACCAAACTAAATATTTAAGGTTCTTATCAACTCTAGTATCCCTTTTTCATAGATACCACCTGAAAAGAAATTGCCATATATACTCACTTATAAGTCTGGTCAACTGTAAATAACACAGACCATGATCTGCTTTTACATTATGCACCGACACAGCAGGGTCTACATTGTTTGTTCTACTGATTACTCAGAACAAACTGCACATTATGTGACAGCGGAGCTGGGTCTATGCAGTTTTCAGCTGGATCTGACATGAGTAGGTATGTACACCAGTTCTGTTTGTAATTATTTTTTAATGCCATATCTCTAAATTCAAACAAAAAATCTGTATGATAAATGTATACTATTGTTATTAAATGTAAAATCCACAATATTTCATACCAGTGAGACAACTTTAAATGTGATCACAATAAAGCAGTTTAATTGTTAAGCACATGCTACTCAACAACTATAATAATTACACGACAGAATGGATTAGAGCAAACTGCAAGAACCATATAAAACAGACGTAGAATGAACTGTAAAAATGTACTTACCAATCCCAAGTGGCTGAATTTAAACATGTGCAAGACAAAATTTCATGGGATTTTAGATAAATAAAAACTGTGATCTAGCTGGCCATCATTGGTCAGAGTTATTTCTGTTGCTATGTTAAAAGGGTAAGATGGCTGAGATACTTTGTACAGAAAATGCAAACAGGTTTTCTTGTATCTAACATGTGTACAACTAACTGTACACTGTGTAGGCAATCTATCATTGCATACTGCACCAGCAAATAAAGGTCAACGCTGTTTCACTTGAAATTTTCTGCTGGCACATTATGCGACAACAGATTTGAGTCCATGCTTTTTACTGTTGGTTTGTACTATACACTTGTAAATAAAATGCTTTTTACAGTAGGTTTGTACTATACACTTGTAAATAAAATGCTTCTTACAGTTGGTTTGTACTATACAATTGAAAATAAAATGCTTTTTGCAGTTGGTTTGTACTATATGCTTGTAAATAAAGTATGATATGACACTTTCTTAAATACATAACCAACTACTAATGCTACTTCCTTGGCTTACCATAGCAAATTCCCTTACATTTTATTACATCTCCCCTACATCCTTTTCTGGACATGACACAAAATCTGTTACATATCTTAACTGTGTGTCCTCTTTTTAAAATATACGTACACTGACTATGTGTCCTTGGTTATAAACATACTGACTCTGTCTTCTTATTATAAGCACATGTACTGTGTGTTCTCTTATTATAAATACATTGTATGTCTTCTTGTTACAAATATATTGTTTCCTTTTGTTACAAATACATGGTGTGTCATTCTGTAACAAATACATTGGATGTGTGTCCTTGTTATAAATACATTTTGTCCTTTTGTAACCAATACATTTTGTCCCCTTGTTACAAATACACTGATTGTTTCTTCTTGTTACAAATACACTGATTGTGTTTCCTCTTGTTACAAATACACAGTGTTTCCTCTTGTTACAAATACACTGATTGTGTTTCCTCTTGTTACAAGTACATATGTTATATTTGCTCAAGAAATGCTCAAAACTGTCATCAAATCTTTGACAGATTCAAATCATCTCACTTTAGGTTTAATTTCTTTCTGTCATATTCCAAAATGTGAAGTTATATTTTACGTGTGATGGTTTCTGACATTTTTAACCACCTTTGTAGATGAGACAGTCAAATAGTCTGCTTTCTGAAAGAATTTAGCATGACTTTGTAATCAAACATGTATAATTTTGGCTTACAGAAATTCTGTACAATATGAAATTAACAATGATGACACCCTATAAAAAGCATGTGAGCAAACATTATTTTTAAAGAAAATATTAATGCTGGCAATGTGCTAAATATTGCTTGATCATTGATTTTGCAAAATCACTGCATGTTAGATTTTTAACTGAAAATTCAAACATGTATGAGAAAACACTGTTCCTTGTATTTTATGACACAACTCATTTTGTTAATAAATGTCTGATATTATCTACAAAGAAACCAATTAAACAACAAGAATTAATCAAAATTTACAGTTATTTTAAGTAAGATTATATCGGGATTTTATTACATCCCCTAAAATTATAGTGGTATAATCAACTGCATGAAATAACAAAAAATAAAACACTGAACAGGACTAAATCATAAATAGAAAATATTGCTTAAAACTCTGCAACCAGTATCATGCAACAAAGCATGGGAAAATCTTTAGGATCAAGCAATTAAGTTACCTCACGCAAGAAAACATACACTGAAACCCCTTACAATGGTATACCTTAAACTATGGGCACTGTTTTAATATATTTCTCAAACAAAAAAAATGTACAATGATGTTGAAATGTTGGAGGTAAAACTATTTTAATGATGTAATACTTACCTGTTGCTACTGTATTGCAAAGCTGGTACTTTCCCGGAGGAAAATACCCAAACCATATGACAAAACATTTCATCCTCCCATTAGGGTCTACCAGAAGATTTCAGAACACTGGAAGACAATCATACGACACCCCGTACACACAGATCATGTGTACTGTCTTTTTTGAGGGAATGAAATGATCAACTTAGTGGACAACAGTGCAGGGCAAGAAAAGGGAATCTGACAATAGCATCAGGTACATATTTCATCATTAATATTAGTTTTACCCTCTCAAAAATACATTTTAGTATCAGTCATACCATACCTGTTGCAACTGCATAGATGAATTAGTATAGTTGGGAGGACAGATGATCCCAAACTGGCAAATAAAAGATAAACACAAGCAATACTCACTCTCAGTAAAGAGCAAGAGACTATAATGAGGGATGGAATCTGCATGGGTCACTTTCTCAGCAACAATGACTGTACCCAGAAAGAAACTGCCTTCACTTTTATGGGCTAATGAACAAATGTAAATGGAGAAGAAGGTAGTATGCAATTGCCAAACACAGGTTTCATTACATCCTCCAAAGACGAATTTTTAATGGGAAGGAGAAGATGCTTCCTAACCTTCCTTCTCCCTTTAGAAGCTGCCAAGTACGAACATAGAGCCTCATCTTGACATAAAAGTCCATCTTCTTCATCCCCAGTACGGATATGAATGAGACTGAGGTTCTCACTTGAAAGTGGTGCAATGATTGGGAAATGGTTTTCTGCTAACAAAACCAGGTTGGCAAAGGAGAGAAACTGACTCATAATTCTCACTGAACCTGAAACAGCCCTGCTCTATGGATAATCACAATTCCCACTGAACCTGAAACAGCACTTCTCTATGGACAGTCACAATTCCCACTGAACCTGAAACAGCACTTCTCTATAAACAGTCACAATTCCCACTGAACCTGAAACTGCATTTCTCTATGGATAATCACATTTCCCACTGAACCTGAAACAGCACTTCTCTATGGATAGTCACAATTCCCACTGAACCTGAAACAGCACTTCTCTATGGATAGTCACAATTCCCACTGAACCTGAAACAGCACTTCTCTATGGATAGTCACATTTCCCACTGAACCTGAAACAGCTCTTCTCTATGGACAGTCACAATTCCCACTGAACCTGAAACAGCACTTCTCTATGGACAGTCACATTTCCCATTGAACCTGAAACAGCACTTCTCTATGGACAGTCACAATTCCCAGCACTACTCTATGGATAGTCACATTTCCCACTGAACCTGAAACAGCCCTGCTCTATGGATAGTCACAATTCCCAGTGAACCTGAAACAGCCCTGCTCTATGGATAGTCACAATTCCCACTGAACCTGAAACAGCCCTGCTCTATGGACAGTCACATTTCCCACTGAACCTGAAACAATCCTGCTTTATGGATAGTCACAATTCCCAGTGAACCTGAAACAGCCCTGCTCTATGGATAGTCACAATTCCCAGTGAACCTGAAACAGCCCTGCTCTATGGATAGTCACAATTCCCAGTGAACCTGAAACAGCCCTGCTCTATGGATAGTCACAATTCCCAGTGAACCTGAAACAGCCCTGCTCTATGGATAGAGCATGAAGCTCTCTCCTTCATCTTGCAGTCGCAAAGGCAAGCAAGAAAATTGTCTTGCAGGTTCTCAAAAGGAAGCGTCACCCAAAGGTTCATAGAGGAGTTATTATGAGACCACAAGACACAAAAAAGATTCCATTTAGGCATTAGAGAGCATGAAATTAACCATTACAGTTCGAAATACCTGATCGGTTCTGCTAACTGAGAATCAGTCCCAATCTCCAAGCCTTTAGAAAATTTGAGAGTGTTGAAATGGTCTGTTTGATGGCCCTTAATAGTAGAACCCAAGAATTGTTTCTCTTTGAAAAGAAAGAGAGGAAAACCAGCTACTGCACTGACAGAGATACAGAAAGGATTGACATGTTTTCTTCGACACCAATAATAAAAGATTCTCCATTTGGCATCATAAACCTAAGATGTTGATCTTCTCCTGGACTGAATGATGCACTTGGCAACTTTGATCAAAAAACTTTTCTTTGCAGATCATGTGAGATGAGCCAATCATAAAGGTGGAGAATCTCTGGGCTGTTGTGTAGGAGAGAACCCCTGAGCTGTGACAGGAGGTCCCTCCTCTGAGGTACCATCCTGGGGTTGTCCACCAGTAGATTGGAAAGATTGCTGAACCATGATCACCTGGGCCATAGAGGGACAAAATAAAAAATAAGCTCAGCAGTAGAGTCCCTGACTTTGTGTTCAACTTGTGAGATCATCCTGAAAGGTACCAAGGCAAAGGCAAACAGATCATCCACATCAGGCTGACAGTGTCCATTGCCCAGGTCATCTAGCTGGGGACTGTGGAAACATAAAAGGGGAGCTTGTTGTTAAGTTTGGTGGCAAAGAAATCCACCAAAGGAGTTCCACAAATTTGAAACAATGAGTCTGCTACAAATTGATGGAGCAACACTGTATGACAACTATCTTCCCTTTCTGAAAGACTGTCAGCCAAAATATTCTTCCTGCCAGGAACACGACTATCTCAGACAGTACTGGCCTAGAAGTCTGTCCAGTGCCAGAGTGACTGTGATCGTAAAGTGGGTAACCCAAGGTAGCAAAGAATGCTATGTCTTTTTCTTCATCAATAATGTACTGGACCCAAGTGACTGCAGCATCAACAAATTCAGTACTGAGGCAACATCACTGGCAAAGCTGACAGCATCCACAGCCCTTAGAAAACATTTTCAAGCTCTCTCACCAGAGGAAGACAATTGCTTGGCAGAAATCATCACCTGACTGTCCTCCATCAATAAGGCACAGATTTCACAAGGTTTTTATCCACAAACAATACAGGTAATACAGGTGAGTGGATTATCTTCTAACAGTTTAAACCTCTTACAAACCCCACATCTAACTCTGCAAACTGTTATCGTTAATTAAAGACAACAAAACAATGTCACTGTTACCTGTAATTAAAAACAAAACAATGTCAAATATAGGCAATGTCAGTCCAGCACTGCACTAAGTTTACAGTAAGTATACACTACGAAATGAAATAAATGCATGAAAGAACTATCGAATGATCTTATTACAGGGAACAGATTATCTTTTACTTGCAATATGTTCAAGTAGTGAAATGTAATGTACTGTTCACCATTACAATGGATCCATACTGCTTACTGTACAATGAAACAGACAACATGGGTGCCAAATATTTTTTTTTATAATGGGGACGGAGCAAAATTCTGTGAAAAACAGGTGGAATATACATTTCTTGCAATGAGAACACTCTTTAGATCATGCAGACTTTAAAAGAAGCACAAAATGGGAAGGTTATTTTTGAACTGGTGCTAATTAGGCTTGAGGAGAAACTGTAAATGATGAATGAATGGACATGGCACCAATTCCTCCATCCAAGGGGAGACCACTCCTGTCTGACTTCTGCCTTCGTAAAAACACAAGCTAAAAGAAGTGGTGAACATCATTGCTTTTGCTTGGAAGGGCTAAATCTGTGAAGTAGTGGAAGGAGTCCTAGAATTATTATGATCAAGTAATGAATATAAAAAGAAAACCAAATCAGGTCATTTCCATTAATTAATACTATACCTGCCAAATTTCATTTTTCTATGTTGTGTGGTTAAATTTGCATTATCATGCGAATGAACTTTTCCAGATGGAGAGACTGAGGGACAAGACTGAATCATAATACTCCTCATGCAAGCAGTTTGGGCTTTAAAAACAATCATGCAACAAAATATTGTACCATCCTACAACTGTGTAACTCATGCAATATAATAACATTCTCATTCAGTTTGCAATATAGTGTTCATTCATCTGACATACAGAATAATAATCAGACATAATTAGAATTATCTATCATATTTTGATATAACTGGTGTTACACCTTTTTGCAACACAGATGGAGAGCCCATACAAGACAGCATTATAAAGGATTAGCCAAAGATAGGATCTTGGTATATTCTAGGCAGTCAAACTCTTGGGATTTTTTATGAGGTGTAATGGAGTGAAGGGAAACTACATGCATGACACACATTATTTTCAGCACTGCATGACTTGCACATCTTTATACTGATGTTAGTCCTTAGTACTCAAAACTTCTAGAATACCCCAATGACTGAAATTTTTCAGGCTTTCACGAAGACAAAATTCTACCTCTCAATAAATTTTAAAAATGGATCCAACATTAATTGAAATTAATGTTTTTTGTATTGAAAAATAACTGCTTAGGCAGAAATTGCAATTTTCCTAAACTGTTATAAAGGAGTGAACAGCTTCTTTAAAATTCTGCAAAATTAGTTTTTGATAAAATTATTTGAAATTTTAACTGTCACTGAAAGAATAGCCATTAAATTAGTACTAAGAAACAAATTAGCTTAATGGGCCTGTTCCATGGCATTTGCATTTTTCATAACAGCAAATCAGAGAAGTTTTGAATTCACAGGACAAGATTAGCTAGCTGGTAGGTGGGACAACTGATACAAGGATTGGATGTTAGTTGTATTAGTGGTGGTCAAAAACAATTGGGCAATGTGGGGGTAGTGTGGAATGCAGATCATTACTGAGACAAACTTGTTTGCCATTCTGTAGTGTGGTACGATATTACACACCCAGGTTAGTAAACCATGAGGTTCAGTTAAAAACATGTTACATTCACGCAAATATACCTGAATTTGTTCAAACTGAACTTCAAAAGTGAAGGACTCGTTATAGTACGGGTTCAACGTGCACTTCTTGATGGTGGTTTTCTTCTTCTTAACACGCTTGCCATTTTGCATCAATGAAATCTTAACATATGGATCTATAGTAAAGGAGATTGAACATCAGAGCATTAAGCCAGAAATGATAATAACTTGTATGTTCATGTATAACACATACCCAGCTTTAAATATCATAGATGGCAATCTGCTTGTTGTTCTATATTATGCTGGTAGTTATGATTCTATGCTATTTGTTCTACTTCAGGCCTGGTGATCATAGAACTCTCAGCTTGAGATTGCATTTCCACAATCAGCCAATCAAAAATGACCTTTCAAATGTAAAAGCATTTGCAATTGGTCACAGCAAAATCTCAATATCAAAGTCATCCTCATGTGTTTTATGATTTCCGGGCCTGATGCTTAGTGAACATTGTAAACTCTGATCTGCCAATATATAATATATTGGTAGATCTTGGTCTACAATGTTAGCAGCTGGGTCCATGTTATACATATGTATATATGGTAGCAAGATATGAAATGGAAAAAAGTATAAAATTCACTCATGCAAAGATAAAAACTCTACCCAGCTTTTCTAAACTCGACACCAGAACAAAGTGCAATCTTGAATTAATTTTCATTGGTGGCAGATTCCTTTCATCAGCAGTTCCATGGTAGCTTTTCTCACTGTTCTCATACATTTTCAAGCAGTTAAGAACCTTTGATTTCAGTTCTGCTAATTTCTTAAATGAAAGATATTTTGTCCAACCAGTATTCCACTCCTGTGAATACTACTTAACTAGATATTATAAATCTGAAAAAAAGTACTTCATGCAAATCTAATTTGCATAGTGCAAGAAATGTTTGTTACCATGCCATGACCAGAAGCTTCAATTTTATTTTCCCCAAGAAGTGACCCATTTTTTGTTTATTCTGCCTTTAATTTAGCTAACTAAATATCTTTAACACTGAGGTTAAATTAAGCTCTAACACTAAGGTTCATTTAAACTTTAACAGTGAAGTTAATTTAACACTGAGGTAATTTTAAATCTAACACTGAGGTTCAATTAAACTTTTACAGTGAGGTTAATTTAAACTTTAACACTGAGCTTAATGTAAGCTTTCATACTGATATTCATCTAAAGCCAAAACTGAGCTTAATTTTAACTCTAATGCTGAGATTAATCTAAACTCTTACAATGATATTAAACTAAACTATAACACTGGCTTAATGTAAGCTTTCATACTGACATTAATCTAAACTCTAACACTGAGGTTAATTTTAACTCCAACACTGATATTAATCTAAACTCTAACATGGTGCCTAATATAAGCTTTCATACTGAGGTTAATCTAAAACATGGAGCCTAATATAAGCTTTCATACTGAGGTTAATCTAAACTCTAACACTGACATTAATTTAAACTTTCACACTGCAGTTAATCTAAACTCTAATAATGACATAAATCTAACCTTTAACACTGAGAGCAATTTATGGTGTGGATGGCCATATGTATTGTACATAAGTTCTAATGGACAAACAGATGGACACACATGCAAATGCCAAAGTGACCACTATATCAAGCTTCCACCATGGTGGTCTCATCAATATAGAAGTCTTGTATATGAGTAACTAGTAGCATTAATATATAGTGCTACCAGTATCTGTTGGCAAGGAAGTCTTGTTTGCGCAACAGTAAAACTAAGACTGATGCTATATCTATCTGTTATAACACAAACACACACACACACACACACTGACAAACAGAATAGACCTAAATCTGCCTGCCCATAATGCACCAGCAGTTCAGGTTGTTTGCTGGAAATAATAAGCAAAACAAACAACACTATTCCTTATCTGTTACCATATTCAATCAGAACATACCCATATCTTTTGGATGCAAGTCCAATAAGTTTAACTCTCTGAAAGAGACTCGGTGGCAATCATAATGATGCATCCCAAAATGTTTGTTTGCAGATGTACATCTGGTTGCATGTACAAATAAAATGATATGTGCTGAAAATAACACTCAATGATGTTTCAACCATCCATGAAATATCTGCACTTTTAAATTTTACTGTTATTCCTGCAACTTAATAATGAAATTATTTGACAAAATGAGTTAGTTTGAAGCTATTGCTTATGTTGCTATTAGTTATGACATGTTGTTGAGTTGTTGTGAGGTTCATGAAGGTATTACGGTGTAATAACAAACACAGGATCGAAGACAGTTTAAAATGACTGCTATTTACATTTGAGGTCTTTTCCCAGCATGCAAGAGAAAAGGACAAGGAAATAAGTGCTAGTTCCTGTGATGTCAATAAAGTTATTATGATATAAGAACCAGCTTGTGGGCAATTCAAAATGGTCACTATTTAAATCTTAAGTGTTTTTCAAGTATGTGATGGAAAAGGGTGAGGACATTCAGTGTGATAGTTGTGTTGTCATTTAGGTTATTATGACGTATAAAAAATCAACTATGGGATTTAGGGCAATTCAAAATCATCACGACTTACATCTGAGATCTTCTTCAAGCATGTGAGGGAATGGCTATGAATTATTCAGCTTGCTAAAAGATGCAATGTCAATGAAGTTAATGTTATATAGTAACAACCCCTGGCTTGAGGGCAAATCAGAATGGTCCCTGTTTACATAATTTTCTAGCATGGAAAGGAAAAGGTTGAGAATATTCAGAGTGCTAGGCATTGTGATATCAATGAAGTTATTATCACATAAGAACAACCACAATCTTGCGGGTAGTTCAAAATGGTCATTATTTTATATCCACTGCCTTCTTAAAGAATGTATGCAGGGGGTTGCAGGTTTGAACCCTGGCTGAGTCATACCAAAGACTTATAAAAATGATACTAACAGCTGCCTCGCTTGGCGTGCAGCATTAGGAGGTCAGTGTTAGGACTGATGCCCCAGTGCTAGACATGACTGTAAACTGCCACACTACAGACATCATAGTGATATGACCAAAAAGTTGTTAAAGCTATGTTAAAAATCCATAATACACACACACACAGACACACACACTTTCCAAAGAATGTGATGGTAAACAAGGCATACGTTTTGAATGTCAGTACATTATATGACAGCTGATCACAGTCTGCACTGTTCACAGTTGAAGGCATGTCATACACAACCAAATACAGTGATTAAGCACATTCAACAGTAAGCAAAGCCAACAGAAAGAGGTGGATCACCAATGCAGTCAGATTTTGCAACAATATAAAATCAAGCCTTGTTAATTCACCATATACTGCCCAATAAAAACATGAAACTAATATAAATACTTCATCAAGTATAACTTAATATTGTACCAGTAATAACCATTAGCCTGCTCAACTAATGCCATGAATATTATGTCATAACTGATAATCAAAAATTGGATAAACAAAACAAGACATGTCTAAGTCAAAAGACAAGAGATATGCCAAATCATATGGTGATGATTCAAGTAATTAATAAATTTTAGAAAAGCTGGGTAGATAATTTGCTGAATGAATAAAAAAAGATAAAATACACAAGTGTATGTAATTAAATAGCATAAAACTGATGGAGAAAATGTGTAACCATACTGATCTGTAGAATTATACCTGGATCTGTTCAAAAGGAACCTCAAAAGTAAACGACTCATTGAAGTAGGGATTCAGAGTGTTTTTCTTAATGGTGGTTTTCTTTTTCTTCAGGCGCTTATTCCCCTGATACAGAGCTATTTTCACATAAGGATCTGGCAACAGAATAAGCTTTTAGTGTCATACTTACCAAATTAATTGTGATTTATATCAGTTTTGGTATCTAGTACATGGATATATATAACCCTAACAACAAAAGTTCCTGACAATCGACAAAGATGCAATAGAGTAAAAATCATTTACACCCATAATAATAACCATGACTGTTTTACTCAATCAAACCAACTAAATATGTAATACCTATACCGACTCTTTTACTCAATCAAACCATAAGAATATGTTATCCCTATAATAATAACCCTGACTGATGACTCAATGAAACCGATAGAATATGTTATCCCTATAATAATAACCCTGACTAGTTTACCCATTCCAACCAATAAAATGTTATCTCTATACTGATTCTTTCACCCATTCAAACCAATACAATATGTTATCCCTATAATAACAACTCTGTTTTACTCATTAAAACCAATAAAATATGTTATCGTTATATTAATAACCCTGACTGTTTTACTTATTCATGCCAGTAGAATATGTTTTGGACACTTCATTTATTTTTAAATTATTATCATCATTTATTTGGGGAAAAAAGTATCTCCCCTGGGAACCTGGGCAATTGATATCTGAAGTATATATTTCAAGTATTCCATAAACACAGCCCTGGCAACAAAATAGTCTCATTGTGACATACAAATAAACACTGCCCTAGCAACAAAATAGTCTCATTGTGACATACAAATAAACACTGCCCTAGCAACAAAACAGTCTCATTGTGACATACAAATAAACACTGCCCTAGCAACAAAACAGTCTCATTGTGACATACAAATAAACACTGCCCTAGCAACAAAACAGTCTCATTGTGACATACAAATAAACACTGCCCTGGCAACAAAATAGTCTCATTGTGACATACAAATAAACACTGCCCTGGCAACAAAACAGTCTCATTGTGACATACAAATAAACACTGCCCTGGCAACAAAATAGTCTCACTGAGACATACAAATAAACACTGCCCTAGCAACAAAACAGTCTCATTGTGACATACAAATAAACACTGCCCTGGCAACAAAATAGTCTCACTGAGACATACGAATAAACACTGCCCTGGCAACAAAACAGTCTTACTGTGACATACAAATAAACACAGCCCTGGCAACAAAATAGTCTCATTGTGACATATGAATAAACACTGCCCTGGCAACAAAATAGTCTCACTGAGACATACGAATAAACACTGCCCTGGCAACAAAATAGTCTTACTGTGACATACAAATAAACACAGCTCTGGCAACAAAATAGTCTCATTGTGACATACGAATAAACACTGCCCTGGCAACAAAATAGTCTCATTGTGACATACGAATAAACACTGCCCTGGCAACAAAATAGTCTCACTGTGATACACAAATAAACACAGCCTGCTGACAAGATAATTTCGCTGTAATGTATAAAGAAGACTGCAAGTTTAAATCTCACTACACAATGTCACAAGCAAGTAGAATACCTCTGACTTTTTGACAGTGTCTTTATTTCTCAGACAACCATAACAACTGGTCAAAGAGTTATCAGAGTCAGTTAGAAAAGAAAAAGAGCTGAAATAAATTACTACTTCAGCATTTTGATGCACTACATCAATTTTGCAAACTTTGCTTGGTGTAAATTTCCAGCAATTCAAGAGAAGTTGTTTCCTTTTACTTTGTTAAAAGCAATATTTTCAAAAATGATATAGTGCACCAAAGGCATTAAGTAGCACCTGATCTAGTCTTCTTTTCTAAGTAGCTGCGAAATGTTTCAACACAACTGTTTGAACCAATGAAAATTTAGACCTAATGCTGCTAAAGTAATCCAAACACCCATGACATAGGATGGAGAAACTGAAGTTTGAAAATAACAAAACAACATTACATAGGATGGTGAGACCAAAGTTTGAAAATAACAAATAAATGTCCATGACATAGTTTGAAAATAACAAATCTCGTGACATAGGATGGTGAAAATAAAAAAAATGTCCATGACATAGGATGGTGAGACCAAAGTTTGAAAATAACAAATAAATATCCACAACATAAGATGGTGAGACCAAAGTTTGAAAATAACAAAAAAAATGTCCAGGCTTTGTTTAATTTCACTTTAAAACATCTTTAAACATGTGATCTTTGTCAAACATTTTCAGTGATTACCTCAAGATAAATTCTAAAATAATTCACAAAATACAATTCTTAATAATAAATATGAAAGTAAATGTGATATTCATTAGCACTCAAACCAGTAGTTTAAGAGTGTAACAAAGTGCTATGTGAATCATTATTACTCATACTACTGGAGTAACAAAGTGCTACATTAGCACTCAAAGACAAGTGTAACATAGTTCTACACTGGCACTCAAAACACTAGTGTAACAAAGTGCTACATAAGCACTCAAAGACAAGTGTAACATAGTTCTACACTGGCACTCAAAACACTAGTGTAACAAAGTGCTACATTAGCACTCAAAGACAAGTGTAACATAGTTTTACACTGGCTTTCAAAACACTAGTGTAACAAAGTGCTACATTAGCACTCAAAGACAAGTGTAACATAGTTCTACACTGGCACTCAAAACACTAGTGTAACAAAGTGCTACATAAGCACTCAAAGACAAATGTAACATAGTACTGGCACTCAAAACACTAGTGTAACAAAGTGCTACATTAGCACTCAAAGACAAGTGTAACATAGTTCTACACTGGCACTCAAAACACTAATGTAACATAGTGCTGCATGTGTCATTGGCATTTACACCATTTATATAACATAGAGCTATATTGGCTCTCAATGCTAGATTAACCTAATGCTACACTTGTCACTGGCATTTGTAGCACTAGTGCTATACATGTCATAAATAAACACTCAGCCAATGTGACAATGCGAACAACTGTTTACCATGCTCCAGAAAGCATGCAACCATGGTGGGTGTAACAATATTCAGTTTACTTTTATTCTAACATGGTGTTGCACCAGGGCAAATCAAATGTACTCATATGGTACAAATGATGAACACTAAAGGGCAATAAACTTTAAATTTTTTGCAAATGATACAATAATACAAGTTTAATTAATATTTATTTCTACATGACTTACAGTCTATTATATCTAACATACATAGGTTGATCCATAAGTCTTTGGACACTGTAAAAAGATTTAAAACAAAACATGCTTCATAAACCAATCTTGACCAGATGTGAAAGAAACCATTTTCAAAATAACAGATTAAAATTTATCACAGGTTTATTTTAAATCACCCATATGCAGGATATAAGAAATATTTCTATTTTTATATTAGGTAAGTTTTCCATTGGATAACATGAGAAAGATTCCTACAAAATTGAAAAATTGTATTATAGGATGAGGTGCTTGACTTGTGACTTCATTATGGCAGAAAAAAGAATTATTAAACTTGGATAAATACCATTTAAGAAAACTTTAAGAGCAACCTGCACAATTAAATCTATGCAAAAATGATGATGGCAAAACATACCATTGAGCAACATGGTGTAAACCTTGAGAAATTGCCAATTCAAATGAAGGAGATGCTTGAAATAGTTTTTTGCAAAATGTATCATGTTTTGTTTGCTTGTAATAAAGGCAAACCAACAATAGTTTTGGGAAGGATGATTGTCACTTGGTGATAATGAAAGAAGTCAACAGTCAAAAGAAGTCACAGACAAGATCAACATAGCATTAGTGAAGTCCAGAACAGTGAATGATGCTCACATTTTTAAACATGTCAAATTTTAGATCTATGAAGCAGTCAAAAGAATCCTTGAAAAGGAAATAACCATGAAATGGTCTACTGTATGCCTATCCTGTGTACAGTAGTTATCTTTGTAAATACTAGTAGGATGCGGTTGACTGTAGATTACTCATGAACAGGCTCAATGAACTGGAACTTTGGTCAAGGCATGTAGTCTAAAACTAAACCCGATGTACATAAATCAGTACTTATTAGACTTACCACAGCCATGACTTTTGACCTTGTGACCATAATCTATAGGTTGCTGTATTGCATTATTGCAAATCATCCATAAAGTTTGATCAAGGAACCTACCCTATAACAAATATAACTTTGAACAAAATAAATCTCTGAGTCACCTTGACCTTTGACCTTCTGACCTCCAAAATCAATAGAACTCTTCCATACCTTAAGTGTAAGCATTTCACAAACTTTGGTCATGGTACAAAATCTATAACTAAAGTTATTAAGCAAACACCATTTTCATTCTTTCATTCATAGTGACTAACTTTTACCTCCTGACTCTCAAATCAGTAGACTTCTTTTTTATGCAGTCTGTAAGTCATCCACAAAGTCTGGTGAAGGTACATGGTACCACCTTAAACACAAGCCATGTGCAAAGTTTTGTAACTATAGCTTGTGTAGAACTCAATTTATTGTGTAGAAACGAAATAGAGAACAGACCAAGAGACGGACCAAGTGACAACATTATAACAGAATACATTCCACCTTATGGTGTGCATATATAATGAGTAGCTTGGAAGAAAGATCAAAGAACTATGAAACACTTTAAATGTATAATGTCAAATTGCATGATACATGACATGCACAGAGGGGCACTGGGTGACTGAATGGTCTAAGGCGCTCACCTTTACGGATCACTCTCACCTCTGTCAGCATTGAATTCAAGTCTCAGCTCAACCAATGTGGGCATGTAAGAAAAGTTGCCATTAGCTCCCCAAGGGTTGGTAGTTCTTCCTCCACCAAATATACTGGCTGCCATATGCTGAAAGGTGGTGTTAAACCCAACAACAAAAACAACAGTAAACACAGATGTTTCATGCCTCCACGCAAGACCACAAAGAAACCTATTTAGATTCTGGATACAATAATTCTGTTATCGCTGAAACAAATATCTAGAAATTATATGCATAAAATGCAGATTTACTGCTGCAATCAGTGTCCATTAACTTTTGGATGAATCTTTTGATTGTAAGATGAACAAGCAATGGAATGTAAAAGGAAAGGCTGCAATAGAGAAACACAAATGGGTTATAATTTGCAAGAATGAAAATGAATTGTCTTTATAGACTGTAAATGAATTAAAAGAATAACCCCCAAATTTGTTATATGAATTCTAAATTTCTTTTCAAGGAGAAAAACTTTCTAGATCATGGTAATGCTTTAATTTTTTTCCCTTTTTAAAACAGCATATTTAATTGCAATACAAAGTAATGCTATAAAATAAATTAATGTTATTTTTCATAATACACTATATTTAATCCCAAAACATACCAACCAGGTTCTGCACTCTAAAATCAATGTCTAATGGATCAATACTGAATCCCACAATACACCAATCAAGTTCTGTACTGTAAAAATGAAGTCTAATGGGTCAACAGGGTGTCTTTCTAGACTGCATATTAAAAGATTAACAACAAAATACAACAGAGATCTTTTGAAAAAAGTAGGTTCGCACAAAACCTACTGGCAATAGTTTTAATTACTGTCTTTTAAATTGATGGAAGGATGTGCCAATGCAGTAACCAAATGTTATTATCACTTAAACTTACAGAAATAGCACAAAGTATCTGTACTGACTGTGAATCCCTGTCTCTTATAGAAATAGTACATAGTACATGTACTGACCATGAATTCCTGTCTCAATCAAATACTACAAAGTACATTTACTAACCACGAATCCCTGTCTCTTACAGAAATACTAAAAAGTACATTTACTGATCATGAATCCCTATCTCTCATTGAAATACAACTATATTGCAGACTTGGAAAAATTCCTTTTGTAAGCTTGAGTGAGCACCCTTACTAGCTTGTGCAACTTCAACTAGCTTGTCGTAAGTCTGCTGCAAGCTTGTGGTAAGCATGCATTTTGATTTGGGTAAGCACCTGTACTGACCATGAATCCCTGTTTCTTACAAATACTACAAAGTACATTTACTGACTATGAATTCCTGTCTCTCACAGAAATACAACTAAGCACCTGTACTGACCATGAATCCCCGTCTCTCACAGAAATACTACAAAGTACATTTACTGACTATGAATCCCTGTCTCTCACAGATTACTACTAAGCACCTGTACTGACCATGAATCCCTTTCTCTCCCAAAAATACTACAAAGTGTACTGGCCATGCATCCCTGTCTCTTACAGAAATACAACTAAGCACCTGTACTGACCATGAATCCCTGTCTCTCACAGAAATACTACAGACAAAGTGTACTGACCATAAATCCCTGTCTGTCACGGAAATTCTACAGACAAAGTGTACTGACCATGAATCCCTGTCTCTCACAGAAATACTGCAGACAAAATGTACTGACCATGAATCCCTGTCTTTCACAGAAATACAACAAAGTTTACTAACCATGAATCCCTGTCTCTCACAGAAATACTTCAAAGTGTACTGACCATGAATCCTTGTCTCTCATGAAACTAACAACAAAACATGTCTAGATTTAATCTCAGATGAACACAATGCATCATGTATAGGTATAAAATAAAATGTGCTACCAACAATAGGACCATGTTATTTAAACTTTGGTATCTGGCCCACTGGACAGTTTATGGTACACACAAAGTGTTCTGGACTCAAGTCACACTGACAGTAGATCAGTAAACATAGGTATGTAATTCTGGACACTATTTGTACTAGAATCACCAGTTATGATCAAATGGCTAAACTGTACTCAACACTATAGGTAACTAGCACAAATGCACTCAACGCTATAAGTAACTAGCACAACTGCAAAAGATCCACCACTGCAAATCCTCATGAATTTTTTATTGCATTTTCTGATCCTCCCTTTCCTGAGCCATTCCCCTCAACCCACATCCAGACTATGACCCACAGGTCATAATGCAAACTCCACCTTCAATATAATTTGTTATGCTGCTTTGAATGCATATATGTTTGGTCAGACAAAGATCTAAAAATGTCCTTATACTGCAATTGAAATTTGTGTACATCTGACAATAGACTGCAACCCCGCCCTGCCCAACCCCCTGGGACCCCAAGGCATGTGAGTCAAAGATGATTCCCCTCCTGCAGATTGTTAACCCAAAGGAAGCATAACTACACAATTCCATTAATTTCCACCAAGAATTTCAATAGAAATGAATAGATGGGTGGATAGACAGATGTTGGAATATCCCCAATTAAAACATGGTCAGAACAACTTGGGTGTCTACATGATCAGTCTGTGTATAGCCTTTGTATAAATGGTCCTGTTCCTAACAGTTAGGCAAATGTCATCTCAAGCTGTCTTATCATAATCATAGTTAAAACACCATGAAGTTCGGTGTGTGTTGACTACACTTGTGTTGTGTGTAACATTTTACCTGATAATCCACCCACATCCATCTTCTTCAGGTTCTTGGCCTCCAGTACCACAACAGTGAGTTTCCCTGCTGTAGGAACATAGCGCAACGAAAAGCAGATGTCACCCAACTTGTTCTCCTAAAAATCAATAATACATTTCTGTAAATTATAGTTTGTTTTGTCATTCACAAATTCAGTAAATCACCATATTTCTAACATTAAATCTCAACAGTTTTGAAAAACCTCAAAAAATATACATGTAGCTATTATTAGCATGGCTGGTACTCAAAAATGACACCCACCCACCTATTTCTATACCAATTAGAGTTTGCAAGAATGGTCCCCTACCACTATCCAGAGTGAATACCAATAATCACTAGATGGTGTCTATATTGTTCACCAAAGTTAAGCCAACATTCTGATGCAAGAGAGCTGCTGTCATGCAAATCTGCATTAACTGTATTAAAAAACTTGTTACATACCATAATGGCAACCGTTTTTATTTTTTGTCACTGGACACTATTGATGCCAAATCTTAGAAGTATGTAATAATGATATGCATCAGTGGTTCATTCTTTATTCAACAAAGAAATACTGCATATCTTTCCAAATTTTATAATTGCACTTTTCTTTCTCCCAATTCTACCGGCTATAAAAAAAAAAAGCATTACTTGACGTTCTGTAGAATAACGAAATTTCACATGCATTGTACCTGAACCACCCAGTACTAAAAAGACCATACATGCTGGTATGCTGCATTTTTGTGGGGAAAAATCTTTGCCAGTAAATTCTATAGCACCCTAAGCTGCAGCAGGTATTATATTTTTAAAACTTTCTATATAAACTAATTGAAATGACAGCAGTAAACAGCTCTGAAACTTACACAACTGTTGCCATTCTGAGTAAACTTTTAACAAATCAGTCAATGTGCAAAGTTTGCAAATAAATTCTGCATTTACACACAAGAAAGCTCTTTGATTACTGCAAATCTGCAACAAAACAGCATATACCATTGCTTTTCACAACAAGGCTACCACCCTGGTCCCAACATCTCTAATCCATTCCTCACCCCTCTGGGATGCATTTAATTGATAATACCATCAAACAATCTATTAGGCAGCATCACCAAGTGACAGGCACCACCAATTCAGAATCTGGGAGTCATGGGTTTGAATCCTGATCAGGTCTCTGTCATAAAATTTAACTAGACTCCAAATGCTTTGAAAATATTTTAATTAATCAAAGGGTCCATTTGTACTTTGTGAGCAGGATTTTGCAGTCTAGAGTAACATTTATTTCTTAAAATGCTGCCATGTGTGTGTATTGGAGGGGGGAATATTTTAAAGGTAGCTTTAACAATTTTAGTCATATCGCTACAATGTCTGCAGTGTGACAGTTTATAGTGATGTCTAACACTGGGGCATCATGTTCCACCCAGTCACATTATCCTGACACCTGGTCGACCAGTCCTAAACCTCACCTTTTGATGCTGAGCACCAAGTGAGGCAGCTGCTAGTACCATTTTTAAATGCCTCCGATGTAACTTGGTCAGGACTGTAACCCACTACCTCCCACATCCAAGGTGGATGCTCTATCTACTTAGGCCAATGGAGTGGTCACTACCATTTGCACTTGCTTATTAAGAGAAGTCCAACTGTGAACTGCACAGACCCAGATCTGACATTGCATAATGCACTGGCAGATTTGGGTCTGTGCATTCTGTTTTTTGGAGTTATCAGTAGAGCAAATATAGACCAGTATGCACCAGGAGATCAGGGTCTACTCTGTTTGGACTTAATGATTTATAAGCGAGTATATACAGTAAGTATGACAGGCAGACATATGCCTTTGTGCCCTTAGATAAGGCACTGAAGTCTGCTTACACCAGTTGATCCAGATGTAAAAGAGAAGAAGCACCTGCTATGGGTTAGCCTGTGACAACTGGTATCCTGTCTATTGAAGTAATGCACACTCAGTTACATCACACCACGTTATGGCCTTATAACATGAGTTATGGATGTCCTCTGGAAGATTTCAATCTTTATTATTAAATCTACCAATGTTTATCAAGTAATGTACAAATCCGTATTAAGCAGTGTACAAATCCTTCTTAAGTAATGTACAAATACTTATTAAGGAATGTACAAATCCTTATTAAGTAATGTACAAATCCTTGTTAAGGAATGTGCAAATCCTTATTAAGTAATGTACAAATCCTTGTTAAAAAATGTGCAAATCATAATGGACATGAAACATATGCAACAGAAAAACAGTTCCCTCTGATAATGATGAGGTCATCCTGGTAAACTATATCAAGAGTAGTGAAATATAATTGATTGCTATTTCATATACAGACATTAGAGTTTATTATAAGACAGACTTCATTCCTAATGCAATAAAAAGTGCACCTTTTCTGCATCATTTTCTGGACTAGCCAGGTCCTTCCACATCTCCAGGGTCTGTCCAAGATCTACAGAGTTTAGGGGCACCTGAACCTGCCCGATTTGGTCATGTTTTGAGAAGCGATCGAAGTCATACACTGCCAGAACTAGTGTTTTACCACCGACCTCTGCATATGGAACCTGAAACAAGAAGAGCAATGTTTTCTATAATAATAATAATAATAATAATAATAATAATCAAGACTTTATTTAGAGAAGGTAACTAAATTAGTTACAGAACTAATCTACCTTGAGGCCTTCTATCTGTTCTTTTATGTACAATATATACAGTATATACAACATGATGTGAAGAATCTGGCTTGACACTAAATAATTAAGTGATTTTAAAAGTCAAAGTATCAAGCCTGGAACACATGCACAGGCATCTAATTGTACTATTTCTATGAATAATCTTGGTTTAGTAGTTTTCATCCACTAGCAGGCAAAAATAAGTTATGTACTGAAACTGATACTGAAACACTCATCAAAAACTGCAGAGCAATATGAAAAAATAAGATGAGTCCCACTTCAAAGAGACCGATGCTTTACTAGATAACATGCTTTGTGTTTGATGATTTTAACTTGTGGAACATGTTCTTAATTATACTGAAACATAGATGATTTTAATACTTGTGGGACATGTTATAAATTTATACTGAAATACAAATGAGTTTAATACTTATGAGACACATTCTTTATTACACTTAAACACAGATGATAAATAATTAATGCAAAAGAAATAATGAAGCCAAAAACACTGAAAAATGGCATCAGCCATATCTGATGTTAGTACCAGACCATTAATTATTTTACAGCCAGAGAAGCAGTATACTGGTGGGGAATGAAAAACATAAAGTACTAAATATTTTAAGATGCACCAACTGGCTAGTAAATGGATTTAATTTTTTTTTTTTTGATGATACATTTTATAAACTTAAATCTATGTACTGTAGTTGACAACAAATTATTTACTTTTATTTTGATGTCCTGGATATAATTTTCTACTGACAAAAATAGCATAATGACTCTTAGTGCAAGACTATGTTATTATGTGCAAACCAAGTGCTTTCCCTGCTTAGGAGAACAAGTCTAAAAACAAATGCTGTGAAACATCTGTATTTCATAACTCACAGGAAATTTTCTAATTCTAATGAATGGAAGCATGTGTGGTTAATATAAGAAGTTCAACCTAATAAAGAAGTTATTTTTATTTTTTAATATATTAAGTGTTAGTTCTATGGGAAAAGAATTAGTGGTCTGATCTTTCATTAAAATCCACCAAATATGTTGACATTTTTGGGTGAAAATTCCATGACAGTAGGACTCACTATTATTTTGGATTGTAATAAAGACCTCGAGTCTCTCTCTTGTCTGGAAGTAATTACCTTGAATGTGAAGCTTTCATTGAAAACTGGGTTTAGAGTCTTTCGATGCACTTTAGTCTCATACTTTTTCTTTTTATCTGGCAGGAGGAAAACTTTAACATAGGGATCTGAAGTCCCTGACATGTCCATCCCTGGCAAATCTGCTGCTTGTATCACACCTACTGTCAGCTAAATCAGAATTAATGTAAAGTATTAATACAAACATCAATCAGGATACATTTTTTCGATCAGTGCTTCAATGCAACATAATGAAATAAGTCAAATTGAATTATGAAATTTTGTGAAATTAAAATCGGAAAAGATTTTCTTAAAAATTCATATTCATCCCTGTATATTTGCACAGCCACCAGCAAACAGCAAAGATACATTTCTTCCAAAGCATAATGTCCCAGCACATCAGGGACTATATTATGCATAATGCCCTAGAAGATCAGGGACTATGTTATAATGCCTCAGGAAAACAGGGTCTATATTATTCATTTTACTTCAGATTGTAAGGTAATCTGCATTTGTAAAATCAGTACTTACCTTCAATGACTCATATATCTGGACACAAAAATATAATTACTTTTTCTCTGTTCTGATAATTCATGTACTACTTAGAGTTATAACACTTCCTGAAGGTGGTCAAGAAAATTAATATCTTTATTGTCATGACTGTATATTAATGAGCCTGGCAAGGACAGTGTCTGTGTAGGTAAACCAGGTTGCATTATATACTTGCTTGCAAATAAATAACACTTGCAAGTTCTTATCGAATGTTAATTATAATAACAGTCCTGCAAAGTTTTCATACAATTTTATAATAATAATAATTATATTAACAGTCCTCTGAAAGAAAATGATAAAGTCTGCAAAAAGTAAAGAAACCTTGAGAAATCTAGGGATTTATGAACTGCTGTAAATCTGCCATAGAGACTTTTTATTATGAAAAACTGATGTGATTTCAATAATTACATCATACCGAAAAATGTATTCACCATCATACTCTTTTCAGTGTGTATTTGATAAGATGAACCTACAACCTTCACCCGGTGTAAATTTGATGAATTTTTAAATATTTATTATTTTATAAGCAATTAGTGGCAGGGAAATTTTTCTAATATTCTTCTATGTAATGACTTACTAACCCAGTGATAGATATTCAACAAAGAGTAACACAAGAAAATGCACACCATTAAACCTTTCAGTGACCTTGGATTGCTTGGACCCTCCACCATGTAAAAATATACATTTTTCAAAATGTTAGATACTCAAAGACTTCACAAGCAATTATTCTTATAGATATCAAAGACTAAGAAATAAACATCAAACAAAATTTAACATCAAGACAGTGAAGTATAATATATGGGTCATAATAACCTACTTCTGCAATGCGGCAGGGAAATTTTTCTAATATTCTTCTTTGTAATAACTTACTAACCCAGTGATAGACATTCAACAAAGAGTAACACAAGAAAATGCACACCAACTATTAAACCTTTCAGTGACCTTGATTGCTTGGACCCTCCACCATGTAAAAATATACATTTTTCAAAATGTTAAATACTCAAAGACTTCACAAGCAATTATTCTTATAGACAACAAAGACTAAGAAATAAACATCAAACAAAATTTAACATCAAGACAGTGAAGTGTAATATATGGGTCATAATAACCTACTTCTGTAATGTGGTAGTAGTGCTCATCAAGATGCATCCTTTAACCAAGCTTCAGAATTCCGGATAGAATAGTATGTACTCAGCTGCAACACACCTATGTTGTCATGAGCTAAACATAACAACATCACCTAAGCCAGTAAAATGTGAAACCATTTACCATTTTTTTGTACTGGTGTGGTACTAACTGAGATGCATACAATGTTCCAGTTATGGAGTTTAGCATGAACAGTTAAAACATAATTTAAGAATAGTCAACAAAATGTTTGGAGTCACAGTTCCCTACTTTTGTGACGAGGGTGTAAAGCCTGTCAGGCTACCTATCCTCTCCAAGTTTCATGATTCCAGGTATACCAGTATGTATACAAGACACAAAATATCTATGGGGTCATGAGCTAATTACAACTACTTCACCAAGGCCAGGAAAATGTTAATCTTCGTCAAAGTGACATTCTTTGTCATAATGGTATGGTAATAACAGAGTTGCATACACCTAGTCTAATGATTTTAACACAAACAGTACCTCAAAAGTAAATTTAAAACTGAAAATTGAATCCAAGTCAGTGAAGTATAAAATATAGAACACAGTGCCTGCTTTGGGGGGTGGGGGGTGGGGGGGTGGGTAGTAATGATCAAGATGCATCCCCTCACAAAGTTACATTTAAAAAGGTATGTATATAGGTTGCAAAACCCTGGGCTAAAAACAAAAACTTAACCAAGAAGGTACATATAATAAACATGTACAAAGTTATCCCCCCTTACACCCATCTTAATGAGTAGGTGCTATGAAACCTACTCCAAACTGATGCTAAGGACTTGAGATATGGTGTTGCAAAAATTGTTTGTAATTGGCTGACATTTCAATCTTAAACTAGCTTCAAGGTGTTATGATTTCCAGGCAAGGGTATGCATTAAATTAAGTTCAATAAGCATTATACCTATATACACATAGGATTTGGTTTTATCTGATGTCATTTATTATCACCATTCATGTCAAACTATAAAATACTTATCTACGCCTGTAGATCACATGATTGTATGATTCATCATATTATCATATTCAGGTGCTTTTCTTGGTAAAAAGTCACAAAAATCTGTCATCTTAGATGGAATGTGTAAAAGATAACTCAGCGATGGATTTCTAACACATCTGTAAATGTAACAGCTGCTCAATGGCTGCATGTCACAATCTTAGCAGTAGAATCTAAGATATAGTCATAAATTCCCCTCCTGCCCTTGAATTATCAAAATTTACATATTTTGCTTAATTAAAACAAATATGAATTATGATAACTGAAAGGCAGGGAAATGTGCACTATTTAGTTTACTTGAAGCTTGTCAATAAAATAAAAGAAATAAATCATAAATGAACTTCAGGTGTTGATTTTTAAAAAAATGCATCTGTCTCCATAAAAGAATACTCCACCCTAGCAGTCATACCTCTCCCTTTTGAAAGTCATAGTCAAGGGAGAACTGCAGTTTGCCCAGTTTGACCTCTGACTTTGTGCTCTCTGCATCCTCATTGTCCTCCATATTGACCTGCAATTCTTCCAGGTCAGGCTGAACCTATCAAGGTCAAGATCAAAAGTAATTTAAGATATCAGAACAAGAGAAAATAATAAATACCCATGCAATTGCAAGACATTACTACAAAGTGACATCAGTGAGGTTGGCACACTGTTTGTGATTTAAAATGGGTCACAATTCTGAAAAACTGCTAGGCAATTCTGAAAATCAAACCTGACCTAAATCATATGTACCAAATTTACTCTCAATGAATCACACTCTTTTTAAAGTAATTTGGAAAACACTGAAAGGATAAACACTGGGATATGTACTGTATAAGTCAATTTTGGCTCAAATAATAAGTGATTTTTTCAACAAGTATATGAATCAAGAACCAAGATAAGATTTCCATATGATATGCATCATTTCAATGCCTCCAAAAACACTCATAAATCTGTTTAGTGTTTAACTAACAAATTAAATAAAGTATAAACAATGGTATATCTTTACCTAAAATTGAACCTTTTGGAATTTTTCTACATGGACAAATATCTTTCCTTCTTTCTTGATCAATGCTATAATTATGACCCCAAAAGACCTTTCAGTCTTTGATAAAATGGATACTGTCCTAAAATATTACATTGGTTCTTGAATGAAAAGCATGTCATCAAAAGCTAAACATTTTTTTATCACTCTGATCTAGAAAAGAGTCCATTCAAGAAATTAAAATTTAAACTGTTCAAACTGTCTTCTAAAGAATCAAGACAAACTTGTCTATTTACAGACCTGATAAAATATGTACTAAATATAGAATGCAGTTTATTCTTTTGCAAACAAGTCTGAACGTGGTACAAAAACGTTGGAATATTTAATCATTAAATAAGCTTCCAGTACATTTCAAGACATTTACATACTTTACCCTGAAAACTGCAAGAAATTAAAATCTCAAGGTAATTATCATTCTTTTTATAATTACTAACAGCATCATAATCAAAGTAATGATTATCAGTCTTTTGATAAAAAAAATCCCAAGGTAAATATTATCATTCTTCTGATAATTGCTAACAGCATAACAAGGTAATTATTATCATTCTTTTATAATTACTAACAGCATAACAAGGAAATTACTAGCAGTTTTTGATAATTACTATTATCATAACAAGGCTGCATGTATAAAATTTCTGCAGACATTACACCACACATATAAACTGTGTAAAAGAAATGAGTTTATTGCATGTAAGAATTGCATCATCATAGTTTTACCTGAAAGCAAATCAATAACCTTCAGATATTCACACTGATCATTAAATCTCTGTGTTCCCACATATCCACAACTGCCTTCTGGCCATACATAATGACAGGGATAATTGGCTGAGAAGTTGTAGAAATTCCTGTCCAACCTTGCTACAAGACCATAAATTGCCAATAGAAATTAAATTTAGCCCAATCATACACCCACTTACTGATGGCAATTAAATTTAGCCCAATCATACACCCACTTACTTAGGGCAATTAAATTTAGCCCAAGCATACACCCACTTACTGATGGCAATTAAATTTAGCCCATGCATACACCCACTTACTGATGGCAATTAAATTTAGCCCAAGCATACACCCACTTACTGATGGCAATTAAATTTAGCCTAATCATACACCCACTTACTTATGGCAATTAAATTTAGCCCAAGCATACACCCATTTAAAATAAAAAGGTTTCATGCTGGGGGTCTTACTGTGACTTGCAACATATACTGTAAAAACCTGGGTAATAAGCATATATGCTAATGTTCTAAAGTTAGTTTATCTCCTGGACCCTCTGAGATTTGTACCCATATGTAAATCGGACTAAATAAAAGCACACTAATACAAAAACTCAAAAACAATTATACACTTCTTTTAAATAGATTTTCAAGGCAATGCTGTTGTTTCTATTTCTATTTGAAGTGACAGACCTTCTAATGTTAATGCATTTTAGTCCTGGCAATTTCAACGTTTTTTTTTTAGAGTGAGCGATAGAAAGAGAGAGGGAGGGAGAGAGAGAGTCATTAGTACTATTATTAATAAGACCATCACTGCAGTAGGGTCCTATTGATATCGATACTAAGAAAATAAATAAGCATAATGTTCACAAAATGAGAGAACGGTGGTGCTGGGAGTAAAATAATAATTGTTAAATAGTCCAATACTCATTTTGTATTGTGAATAATTGTCAATAAATAGTTATTTCCACTGACCTTGTTGCTTTTCTGTATAAATTACCTTTACTTTCTGTATAAATTACCTTTACTTTCTGTATAAATTACCTTTACTTTCAAGATAACCAATCTCAGGAAGATCACCCAAAATATTACTCCAAGAGATTTGAACACACATATATGTACAGTAGAACCTGTCATGAAAGACCATCTCTTGTGCTAAAAAATTATGGTCTCTGAAGACATGTGGTCTCATAACAGGTCACAATGCTATACAGTAGAACCTGTCTTTAAAGACCACCCCTTCTGCCAGAAAATTATGGTCTCTCAAGACAGGTGGTCTCTCATAACAGGTCATAACACTATATATTCAATAAATATGTGCATTCAGAATAAGGTCTCTCAAGACAGGTGGTCTCACATAACAGTGGTCTCTCAAGACAGGTTTTACTGTATAATCAATAAATATGTGCATTGAGAATATGGTCTCTCAAGACAGGTGGTCTCACATAGCAATGATCTTTCAAGACAGGTTTTACTGTACTAATAAAAACATTGTGTATTACATCACTGCTGTTTTTGCATGTGAATGTGGATCATACTAGTGTTATGCTGAGTCTAAACAAAACCAGATTAAAAAAGAACGGACATTTATTTTGAGAAGCATCTATGTCAAAACTCGATGTTATATTGTTTTATGGCAAATTTTCTGCTCATCCTTGAGGAACTTCAGAATACCAAATCAGGAACTTTAAATTCACTACAAACTTTGGAGCATTTCTTCATAACGAACCCTATCTGTGAAACAAAGTTTTTCATGCACCAAGTACACCTTTCACTTGGTTTCCTTGCTATATCTGATAAATGTGTGAATGAGTAGGATAAATTATCACTGATTTAATAATGTTAGATACTTTAATTAAATTACCTACATAATAATATTTAAAACAGTGTTAAATGGGTCAATTTGAAATGAGTTGACACACAACCATGACTACTAGCTCTGCACAAGTAGGATTTGAATGCCTTTAAATTATTTATCATAGCTACTTTACTGCATTTGATATAAAAGATGTAATCAACATGATAATACAAAGCAGATCTGCTTTTCACTAATTGTAACAATTCAACAAACACTTTTGCAAGCCAGAGATCAAAGCACGGTTGGAACTTAGATTCTCACAGAAACACTGGTAGGCATCACTGTGATGGTCTATTACCACTTTTCACATTTGAATATAAGCAGGCATTCCACATTTATGATGATTATACTTAAGCCAAATTAAAAGATTAAACTGAAAGACAAATATCACCTGACAAAATTTATTTCATTAGCATTTATTTATTAAAGTGTTGACAACTGTAGTCACTATGAGCGTTTTAAATCATCAATATTTGGTTTTATTGTTATTTAGAGAGTACAGAGAATTTTTTTTAAAGAAACAAATCAACCGAATATATTACTTCTAATATAAAGTTGCAAATTCCATTATGCTGATTCAAATTTCTGGACACCAACTGCTGTCTTGACAGTAATCAAGCGATATAACAAGGTTTAATTTACAAATCTCACAATTTTATTCATGTTCAGCATATAAGAATATTTTGAGAGCATTATCTGTTAAGATAAAATGGGATCTACTCATGCCCTGCATGTTTTAAGCAGGTTAGTGAGCTATCTGTGAGACAGTCATGTATTGTGCTGTTATTTGGTCAGAGATAAACAGAGGATGCCGCTACTCCCATGACCCTGGTACAAGCTCTGGGTGTTGAGGTTTAAGGCCAAATGGCAGAGCTCAAAATTGAAAGACCTCCCCATCCAAGCAAAACTAGAAGAACTTCCTGTGTGGAGTAAATATGGGGATGCGAATGTACACATCCTGAAGATCAATGGAGATCACCAAATCACCTATCTTACAGCATTCCTGACTGAGGCTGTGGTCTCCATCTTGAATGGTTCATCCAGCAGAAATCTGTTGAATAAGGAAAGGTCAATAATTATATGGAACTTTCCCTCTTTTCTGGAAACCAGGAAAATCTCTGAGTAGAATACTTAGTTATTTAACACCCTCTCTACTGCACCTTTCACAAGAAGGGAGTGAACCTCTTTAAGTGCACCATATTTAACAGGTGGAAGACAATGGACAGTCTCTCTCAAGAAGGGAGATCCCAAATCCAAAGCAAGTAGCCATCTTTTATAATAGAATGGACCCAGCCATCATATGTTATGCCATACCAAGCCTCTGAAATGAGGTTTAGGCAAGTATTAAAGGGAACCAATGAAAGAGGTACACTCTGCAGGAAAAGAAGCAAGTAACTAGAGCTGTCCATCCATGTTTTTAGGAAAGAGGAAAGGACCTGCAAACTTCTCTGGGCCTTTTTGGCACACCCTTTTATGGCCCGACTGCTAAGGGGGAGCTCTGAACTGGGGTTTTTGCTTTGACTGTGACTGTGCAGTTTTAAAGAATTTAGACGATGCACCCTGAGGGCAGTCAGGATGATTTCCCTTCATGGCCAGTTTAGAAGAGCCAGAAATGGATGCAAAAGGGAACAGTGTTGTTAGTCTCTCAAATCCTGATGGGCTTGAGAAAGGGGAAGGGCAGCCTTCAGAAGGTTCTTACTGTGCTCTAGTACGATCTTGGAAATGCCCAGAGTACCTTCCCCATGGAAATGGAGAAGCTCAGCTGAAAAGTCCGTGGACAAGGACAATACAAACCTAGAAGCTTTTGACACTGCTTCTAGCAAATGACGAAGAGCCACTGACAACAGAGATGCCTCTTTCAGCAGACTCAACGAAAAGACAGCATGCAAGGCTACAGTTACTAGTGACTTAGCCTTTTGGTCTAAGGATTCAAGTGTCCTCACTGGAAGGTGAGCCCCACTTTATAGCTAGAAGCAGCTTTCAAAGGTTTCAATGCTGGGGGGGGGGGGCAGAGGGGTAGGGTTATACCACCCCTAAAGTGTCTCGCAAAGTCTTCATTCTTGCTAAACCTTTGAGAGAACTCCTTAATTGTAACTGAGTGAGGAAGTAACAAGAAATCTTGTTGAAAGTTTGTCTCAAAAAGTTTTCCCCAAATAGAAAGAATTTCAGAGTAACAAGAACTTAAAGACTTTGGGACATAGGTCACTTAGCAAGAGATGGTAAACTCCATTTACCGCTTTTTCAAAAGACCCAATCTCTTCCTCCTTTGCCACCTTTACTGACTGTTTTTGACGTAACTTCACGAGAGGATCCACAACCCACAGCGATGACCACACTACCATGTAATCAATGTCTGCAAGTTCATAGCTGCATATAGGGAAAGGACAAATCACTGCCCTGTGGCAGAAAGCCCCAAATCCCATAAGAATTTAGAGGCACAATAGAGAAGGAGGCGATGCTGTTCCAATCCCCTTCCCTAATCTGGCATCTGTAAGCTGGTTCCCAGTCCCTTGTGGAATGAAACAGCAACCAGGAGAAAGAAAGGATTCACAACAATCCCTATCCCCCAATACCATAGGGGCTCCAATGACTGGTGATCAGCGACCCTTCCCCAGATCTGATAGACTTAGATCTGGGTTCTCCCCTTACCGGGTAGCTTGACCCATTGCTGAAAATTGGCCCTGGGAACTGAAAGGGTGCTGTTCCTCCCTCGTGTGGGGTGTGCAACTCATTATCAGCCAACACTGAGCTGGGGATGAGTAGAGAGATTTGCTGAGAGAAAGGGTGCAACCTTCATAATGGAAAAGAGAGGTGCTGCTCCTCCGTAACAGAGGGTATGACTCTCTCTGCCCTTATGGAATGGGAAGGGTGCCACTCCTCCCTAATTGAGGGCACCAATCCCTTTCCACCCATTAATACCCTCCCTTTGGAGGGGACCAGAGACTTGGGTAATCCTTCTCTGAGACCCATAGTACTCAGAGAACAAGAACCCCTCAAAATTCTGAAAGAGAAGAGGAAGGAATATTCTTAAGGTAAGTCTACACTCTTTGAGATCCCAGACCTTGTGTGACCATAGGCTGCAGAAGGATCAACCATCTGTCCTCTCACAGCCTGTAAATGATAGGCAACTGGAGTGTGTTTCCCATGGGGATTTCTGGTGAAAACACCTACCCACACCCAGCTTAGACATTTTTCCAGCAAATGAATACTGAAAAGGCTTTATACAAAAAAAACTTCTATGGAACTAAAAGTAAACACATAGTAATACATGGACTAAGTCTACTACTCATAGTTTTAGTCACCTCATGTAGGTGTTCTCACAGTAATTAAAGGCAAAAAAGGATGTGGTGCTAATAGGTAATGTAAATTAAAATTTTTCTTAATGCACAATAATAAGAATCGTGATAAGTTCATAGACAGCAAGTTATACAAAGATAGAAAAAATTTAACAAAATGTATGCTCTAAGCTAGAAAATTCATAACCAAATTAGAATTACTTACACCCTGTGAAGCAGAAATAAAATGCAAAGCTGTGCACAATGTGTACAGGATATATGCTAATAACTCTCAAGAGAGCTTATATTGACAGAGAAAAATTTGATCAGCAGTATAATCCAAATGTTTACACAAACAATAAGCACCCAAGAGATATAGTAATTTCTTTTGCTAACCCATTAAGTGAAGGCAAACATTCACTGATGTAAACAAAGTTGGCATCACAGCCATGTGTCTTTGAGATGTCCAAAAACTGATTCCATTCTGGAATCTTCTGGTTTACCCTAATGGGACGATGAATTCTCCTGATAGATTCAGGGCATTTTCCACCTGGAAATGTACTAGTTATGCAATAACAACAGGTATGGTATTACTGATATTAAATTAAATATATTTTTTGCTTGATAGTATTGGTGCCTTTAATTTTGTTGAATAATAATGTTTTGACATGAAAATAAACATGCAATACTAAGCTTCATGTTTTGTTTTCTTTCAATCCATATTATCTTACATTTTATAAATTAATTTAAAGTACAATTGTTTAACATAGCTCAAAGGGTCCATATTAAAACACAATTTACCTGTGATTGTGTTATAGCCAAGGATGTTACAATGAGGGAGAGATGATTATAGATTAATTTTTATGAAAATATTTATTATGCAGAAATTTTAGTAGGTTGTACACTCAAGCTCATGTGCAGATATAGAAAAATATTAAGACTGTGACAAACGTTCAATATTAACCACCAAATATCATGAGTTAAATTATAAAACATTGCAAAAATAACCTAAGAAAATGTGTGCATGTGTGCTAGAGAAAAACAAAGTTCAAAAAGAAACTTTAAGACCAAAAACTTTGCTTTTTGATAATAATTTGATTCCTAATTAAAGGCAATTGCCATCACTATTGATCTAATAGTATTTACCTTATTCAGATTCTGTCATTTTACATCAATCCTTAATTTTTTTAAAGTCTCTCGAAGGAACTGATATTCCATTCGCAGAAGAGAATTTACAGGAAATTCCTTTTAACTGAAATCTTCTCTAATATTGTTCAGCAATAGGAAGATTTTCAAAATAAGATTTGGATCTCAGATTGGCACCATTCTGAATTAGTACCACCAGATTTTATAAGAAATCTTTTGGTGGAAAACCCACACTGATATGATTTTCCACTTTGGAGAAGAAACAATAACAAGATTTTCAAGATGGCTGCAAAGGTGAACATACTGGATATCAAACTGGCACCATTTCCATAAAATATGACCAACCATCTAGAAGAAGCAGCCATAACAAAATTTTCAAGATGGTCATCATTGTAGTGGCCATATTGGAAGTCATATCAAACCGTTATCAACTAGACATTATATGAAGTCTCTCAGTGTAAACCTCATGCTGCTATGACCATTAATGCAGGAGTAATGATAACAAGATTTTCAAGATCATCCATGTGGTGGCAGAACCATTTTCACTGAGGATAAGTAAGCAACTTAAGAAGTCATTTAGTAAAATCCCCATGCTGATACAACCATCCATTCAGGAAAAGTGATAACAGGATTTTTAAGATGGTCGCTGTGGTGGCCATACTGGATGTGCAGGTGGCACCATTTTCAGTTAGATCTGACAATTCATTATAAGAAGTCTTTTGATGAAAATGCCATGTTGAGGACCAATTATAAGAAATCATTTTGTAAAAAGCCCATGCTGATACATGACCATCTCTTCAAGAGAAAACACAATAACAAGATTTTTAAGATGGTCAATGTGGTGGCTATACGGGATGCCCATGTGACACCATTTTCATTTGTATCCAGCCATACATTATGAGAAGTCTTCTGGTGAAAACCCCATGTTGATATGACCATCCATTCAGACGAAATAGCAAAATATGAAAATTTTCAAGGTCAGCAAGGTCATATTGGAAGTCAGGTCAGCACCATTTCCACTGGATATCTAAGCAGCATGATTTTCATTTAGGACTACCAAGACATCATAAGAAATCCTTTAGTAAACCCCCATACTGATATGACCATCCATTCAGGAGTAGCAATAACAAGATTTTCAAGATGACTGCTGTGGTGACAATACTGGACATCAGATTCACATTACAGTGGTCCCCCTCTTATACGGCCATCCCTTCCGCACCGGGAAAGTGGCCTTATAAGACGGGTGGCCTTTCCAGAGGGGAACTAAATTTTTTGTGAGAAGTGTATGTAATGTACGTGGTAAGAAACCTACGTTCTTCAAAGCATTTAATATCTTCATTTAAGAATAACATTAATTATTAAAAGGTTCTTCATGTTATAATAATAGCCTTATTTCAACTGAATGTGCATTAATAGTTCTTATTCTTGGCGTAAATGTGATATGTGAGCGGGTGTTGTTGTCATATGTATTGCAAAACCATTCAAAAACATCATTTCACTCTTGGTACATACATAATTCTCTTTCCATTTGCTCCATTTTCCCCACTGCTGCTGAATGTCCTCCTTACTGGTTATGATGTTGTTTATTTGAGTCTTTTCAACATAAAATTGTTTTATTCGAGTCTTTTCTAACCTAAAATTGTTAGGCAAGTCCCCCTCCCCACCTCATCCGATGTCATCAACTAGAATAACCCACTATTTTTCTAAAATAATCGTCTCCGTTTATGTGATGACATGTTAATGTCTGGTAATAATTTATTCGGATGTTGCTAACTGTATGCGATTTAATTATGCAGACGAAACTTTTGTAGAGCGGACGAAATGCCTTCTTCATAAAGGAAGCGATAAATGTGTTGTCATGTGAATTTTCGGGCTTTGTCTGGTACCCTGTTTTGTTCAATGTTAATTTCTCTGTATGTGTGTCTGCACAAAATCTATTTTAGCCTATGCTGACCCTGTTATGATCTTGACAATTACATCCGGTTGTAATCATCAGTGTTGCCAACTACAAGACTGATAAAACAATTTTTCTGCATTTAAACAAAATGCCATGTGTTTTTAAAGGCAGCAATCTTGTCATGTGATTCATTAGTCGCAGTCTGATACCCTTGTGTTTTTACATTTCTTTACACTAAGTCAAAGAAACCAAAACGGCTTCGATATGTACGCAGATTTGACCTAAACAACAGCACCTCACAGCCGTTGGATTTGTAATCTTGACAATTATTGTCAGCAGTAATAGCCACTAATTGTGAAAATGAACAAGCTCAGCATCTTACAAAGAGAAGCCATAAAGGCTATCAAACCTTTTTCCTGCTGACTTGTGTATTGTACGTCAACACCGCCACTTCTCAGTTGTTACTACTGTTCAATAATTGTAATCTTAACAATTATCAGAGTGACTAAACCGGGCATCTCATGATAACACAGCAATAAGGCTACTCGGATTACGTGTACTTCCCTTTTTGTATGGATTAAAATTCAAGTCTTTCTCGGCTTTATGAAGTAAATGTGGCTTCTCGTGACGTGTAAATGATATAATATTAACCTTAGACATGTACTTTAGTGAACACTTCTTTCAGTAATGAAAACCTGACATCGGCAAACAGAAATCGGATTACTTAACACACTTTATGAATAAAATATTGGTTCTGGATACATATTACAAAATAAAATGCGGCCGCTTGTGAAGGGTAAATTCTATATTTTTGCACTAATATGCTGGCCGCTGGTCGCGTTAGCAGGGTGGCCTTTCGTGAGGGGTACTTTTGAACACAAACTCGTTGGTGCCGACAGATTCTGCCGTAAGGAGCGGGTGGCCGCTTGTCAGGAGGGCCGTTCAAGAGGGGGACCACTGTATATTCATTCAGAACCAACTAGATATCACATGATGTCTTTAAGTGAAAACCCCATACTGAGGGGTAGTAATAACAAGGTATGCAAGAAGGTCAGTGTGATGGCCAAAACTGGATGTGTGAGAAGCACCATTTTCATTCTGAACTGACTAGACCATGTGATGAATGTTTGTGTGTAGCGTTTCATGACAATCCTCAAAATAGCTTGGAAGTAATGGATAACAAACTTTTGCTAACAGACAGACAGCTAACAGAAAACAGAATTAAGACTATCCCATAAGCTCTCCTGGACTATGACCAGTAGAGCTAATAAGGAAACCAGATGACCAGTAGAGCTAACAAGGAAACCAAATGAGATAAACAGCTGCTACTGTAGTGCCTTTGGCGTGCTACAATCTTTTCATAAATGATTTCTTACATTAAATTTAATAGCAAAATCTTGCTTCAAATCAAGCACTGCCATCTTGAAAGCATGTTCAGTTAAAAGCAATTTCCCTTGGCTTGTTTTCTTGTCTAAGATGCTCTGATTTTATCAAACACTTCTGTCAAATGTAGAAAGATGATACATAAAGCCACTGCCAAAGAGCAAGTATCTGACATGCCCATGAAGTAGGATGGTGTGACTAATCAACGGTTCAAGATGAAGGATGGGGAGATGATCAATGGATCATAACACAGGATGAAGAGGTTGATCAACGGTTCAAGATGAAGGATGGGGAGATGATCAATGGTTCATAACACAGGATGAAGAGGTTGATCAACGGTTCAAGATGAAGGATGGGGAGATGATCAATGGTTCATAACACAGGATGAAGAGGTTGATCAACAGTTCAAGATGAAGGATGGGGAGATGATCAATGGATCATAACACAGGATGATGAGACTGATCAACAGCTCAAGATGAAGGATGGGAGATGATCAATGGATCATAACACAGGATGATGAGACTGATCAACAGCTCAAGATGAAGGATGGGAGATGATCAATGGATCATACCACAGGATGATGAGACTGATCAATGGCTACTGATTTAAGCTGGTGAGACTGATCAATCAGGCAAGATTCTGGATAGTGAGATTGATCAATGGCCAACAATACAGGATGTCGGGTGGTGAGATACATAAAAAGCATATGATGTTAGATGGTAAGACTGATTTTTGGTTCATGATAGAAGGCGAATCTAAAATAGTTCTTGATGTACAATGGTGGAATTGATTAATGACTCATGGTGTAAGATATTTACATAATCAATGGCTCATGATGTGGGCTGGTGAGACTGACTACTGGCTCATGAAAGAAAAGGTGAGATGTATCTATCAATGGATAGATCAATGACCCATGATGTAGGAATGTGAGACTGATTAGTGGCTCATGGTAGAAGGTGACTATGACTCCTGATGTATGATGGTGAGATGGTGTATGATAGTCAGAAAGATTAATGGCTAATGATGTAGGATGGTGAGATTGATTATTGGCTCATAATGTAGGATGGTGCGATTTACAACTGGCTCATGAAGTGGGATGTTGAAATTGATCAGTGGCTCTGGTACTGGCATGATGCAATCAATACAGTGGAGGAATGCAAAGAACTCAAAGTGTGATAAATAACTCATCTTCAATGCAGGCTAACACAAGACTGATCATAGGACATGAGCAAAGCAAAAGCAAGTACATTATAACTGTGCTAACCAGGTCCTATTCTTCAAGCTCACCTTTTCTTTGTAAGCACTGCCGAGCAGCTGGACACTCTTAAGGTCAACTGTCCCCTTTAGTCCCTTCTTCCCCTCCTTCTTTTTCTTCTTCCTGCAGCATCTTTTGCACATACAGTACACACAGCATACAAGGATCAGGAGGGCTCCTGCACATATCAGTACTAATGCCCAGATTGGAACTGAAATCATGAAAGTGGATCTTATCAAGTGTTTCAAATAACAGTAAGGGGAGGGGACCATTCTACACCATACAATCCTTACAATCAACAGGCACCTGTAATATAACTATAAATAAAAATTAACTCCTTGCTGTAATTACTGATTTTTAGTTGTTATTATCGAATCATTTAAAGACGTTTACTCTCTGTATCCCAATATAGTTCAAAGATCTCACTAAATTTGAACCAAAAAAACTGTGCTTTTTTATTACAGTACTCCATAACCAGCAATTTTATGGTACAAAGAATAATTTTAAAAACTTAAAACCTCTACACTTTTAGCAAAGAATATCAAGAGCACAATTATATCAAATTTAAATTTATTTGCCAATAGAAGAATACCAACAGGCATCATATAGCTGGTAAAATCCTGTGAGAAGCATCAGAGTCAACATTAGAATGCAAACTTTAATTTCATAAAAGACAGCAACCTGGAAGTATCAATTCCACCAAAAACAAAGAGTTAAGTAAAACCAAACAACATTCATTTTATTGTATTTTCAGCATAGCAACTGACTACTTACAGAACAATACTGAAGCAAGTAGAAACTATCTAGAAAGTGACATACGTTTAAGAATTTCATCTTTTAGCATGTCTCCATATTTTGCCAGTCCTGTTTTTGTGGCCTCAGTAGTTGGCCCACCATTTGGGTTGCTCTCTGTAATGCCTGCCAGATTTCTATCAGCTAACCCCTGGGTGACATCTTTTCCCTCTGCGGCATCGCGCAGCCAGCGTGACAATGTATCCATTGCTACCAGTGGCATCAGCACAAAGTCTGGAAAGAAAAAAAGCTTATAATGAAGTGACTGGGAATATATAAAACATAACTCCTTCAATAGGGCAGACATTAAGTTCTGATCCCATAAACTGGTCTCCATGGAAACCAAGGCCTTTAACTTCCCCTGGACTGTTCTCTTCTTCTAGAATGTCTAAGGCCTTAATATATGAATTTGCACTGTGGTATAGAATTAGCAAAGTGATTTAGTTCATCCTTAAATTACACAGGACTCCTGCTGAATGAACATGGCACAGATGCCACACATGAAATACCATCTATACTTGCATATAAGTCTGGTTCAATTGCAAACAACACAGACTCTAATGTGCCATCACATAATGCACTATCAGAGATTTATCTAAGTATTTGTTAGGAGTAATTTATAGAACAAACAGCACACAGACCCTGATCTGCTGACACATCATGTAATGGCAGATCAGAGTCTATGTTGTTTGCAGTTGTACCCATATTTTAACTGAGCAACTATGGTTATACTAAAAACTCCAAAATAAACCATGGCTTACTGTGTGTGTGTGTTCATGTGTGCATGTGTGTGTGTGTGAAATTTCAGTAATCTTTCCTGATTTTCTGTACCACTATTATGCCAGAGAGAACAACAATATTCTAGGTGTGGCATGATATATGCATTGTAGAATATCCTTCTCTGTTCTTGATGGAGATATGATTTTATGCTGCTCAGAGATAAAGCAGCAAATAAACCTTATCAACCTGCATTTTCTAGCATAACATATTGTCTATCATGATCCCAGCACAAGATACTGTCTTTCATTTTCAAACTGTTGTATATCTATTCCTTTTATCATTACTTTGAAATCATTTTTGTCCGCTTTTACTCTTGCTCAACTACCTTTGATCATGGCTTCTGATCTGGCTGCATTTATCTTTATACCATTGTGCTCACACCAGTTATTTATTTTTACCAAATCTTTATTTTATTTAGCACTAATCTCATCGCCTGTTGATCCAATGTCATATAATGTCATCTCCAAACATGTTGGTGGTGGATAGCTCAATGTGATATGATAAATCACCGATTTACTGCAGAAAGAGTAAGAAGAACCGATCCTTGTGAAACACCTGACTTTATCAGTTTCTTATCCGAAAGTTTATTTAAAATAGAAACTTGTTGTCTGCCTTCAAGATCGGTTTGAAAGTTTAAGCTTTCATGGTTAACTTGATATATGCTGAGATTTTCCATCAGGATTTTGTGATTTACAAGGTGTTACGTATATGCAATTAAATTGCTTGTGTGTTAGTTTTAAAATTCTTTTTTATTTTATTTTTGTTTCATAACATTTTATTGTAATGATTATTTTCACGGGATTCGATATATTTTTTCAGTAAATTCAGTTTGTATAGAACGTAAAAGATATTACATTAACACTATTTTTAGCTCACTCTGGTTCATAGATTTTGTAAACATCAAGTGAAGACGATTGACTATTGCCAAGGTCATTTTGGCCCGCATGTTAGCTGGATCATAAACAGTCTTTTTTTATACATTTTCAGCGTGAGAATTTGATTCTTAGATAGGACTATTCTTGCATACATGATAAATGGCATTTTTTTAGTGCGATGTTCAAATTAGTAAATCATGTAGCCTATCATGTGAAGTACTATGTGATCTAAAATTGCGGCTTTAAACAGACGCTCTCAAGTAGATTTAGTCAGTCGTATGTTCTACACCTTGAAGGTACAAGGTGTTTATGTTGTTGAAGCCAGATTGTTTCTGAAGTTCATTTGTTTTTGGAATTTAATAATTTATTCTCAAGAAAACTAAACAAGTGCTTTATGTTTATATAAGTTCTGGGAGAAAGAAATTCAGTGGAAATTTATTCTGGAGTTTAATGGAAACATTATAACCTGTGATTCAATTGAGGATCTGTTACCACCTGTACAACGACCTAATCTGACGTCATTGCCTCCATATTGGAATTTCATTGAGATTCGATCCTGGATTCTATTAAAACTGTTTAGTGATAGGACTTGAATTTTTCAATCTTAGGATTAAATTTTAGATTATGTTCACAAACCATAAGTCCTATTTCCAATTTTTACATTGTTTTCTAGGGAAATAAATTATTTTTGCTAAAATATACAAAGCTTGTTGGCTTCACTCTTTTCTCTTGTTATTTTTGTACGAGCCTACACGTAACACAAGGTCAAAATCCTTTGTTAAGGTCATGAAACACTATGCCTACAAGGTTACCTTGATGTTTTGCTGTAAAATAATCATCCACAATTTTAGTTAGTGTAGTCTGGCATGAATATCCTTCACGGAAGCATGATGGTCATTAATGTAGTACATTAAATTATTCCAGGTAGTTTCTAAGTTCATTACAAATATGTCTTTCTAATATCTTTGAAAGTGATGATAAAACTGATATAGGTCTTTAGTTATTCATATCAGAAAGATCTCCCATCTTATGTACTGGAGTTACTTTTGCCAGTTTTAGCCTGTTTGGAAAAATACCTGTGGAAATACTTAGATTGAAGATATACATAAGTGAAGGTACAATCAACTGAGATGAAAGTTTTAGGATTTTAGTACTTACATTATCTATACCTGTAGCTGTTGTGACATCAAGTTGGTCTAATTCATTTAAAATGAATTCAAGACTTATTTTAGGGATTTTAAAGCACTCTTTGCAAAGTTTTGAAGAAATATGCTCATTTAATTCATCACTGGAAAATCTTATATGAGCTGTGAGATCCACAAGTTTTTCATTTACATTCACAAAGTAATCATTGAGTGCATTTGCAATTTCAAAAGGTTCTTGCTGAATATCACCATTTTCATCAGTAATGTAAATGGCAGGTTATCGACAGATTTGCCTCTCAAGTCACTGAAGGTTTTCTAGAATTTTCATGGATTATTTTTTGTAATATTATCTGATACTTTAGTGGAACAGTAAGTTTCTCTTGCCTTTTGAATCACTGACTTGACTCTGTTTCTCCATAATCTGTAATTGTCAGTATCTCTTAATTTATGAAATCTATTCTATGTTTTAACAGCATTCAGTATATCACCTGTAATCCAGTTTGGTTGATTTTGTTGCCTGACCCTTGAAATTAAAAGGAGCATGAGTGGTCAGGATGTCAGTAAACATATCTATGCAGATGTCAAGAGCATCTGATGGGTCATCAAAAGATTCAATTATTGACCAAGGGATATGTTTCAGTTCTTTAAGGAATATTTTGAATTGAACCTTTTCATTACTCAAAACTTGATATATTTGTGATGACAAGTTTTACTTTTTTGACTTAATTTTCATGTACAACATATAGGATAAAGATCACTTATGGAATATTGGGGAATTGCAACTTCTATAATACTGTCAGCAAATTTTGTTAGTATAGATGTGATCAATTAGTGTTTCAAATACCCGTTATTCTAGTGGGTACATGAACTAGCTGTTCATAATTCAGGGAATTCATGGTTTTAATCCAGCTTTGACTGGTATCATAAAGCAAACTGTAATTGAAATCACCCACTTAACAGACTTCTTTGTTTCCTATATACACAGTTTCAAGCCAATTTTGAAATATAGTATACCAAGCATTGGCAGTGTTCAGTGGTCTATATACATAGCCTAATACAAACAGTATTTGGACATTATGTCTCATTTCTAGCCAAATTATTTCCATACCAATTTCCTCAATTGAAAGAACTGCCATCCCTAATGTAAACAAGAAGTCCACCACCCTTTTGGAAACGTCAGTCTATTCTTTGAATACTGTAGTTAGGAAATTTAAGTTCATCATCATGAAAAAGTGTATGTGTGTGTCTGTTTGTGTGTGTGTGTGTGTGTGTGTGTGTGTGTGGAAACACTTTATGCCACTTCAATACAATAGTAATATCTTGCCAACTTAATGTAAATTTCAACAAATGTAAAACTGAATTGCACAAAATCTCAAGAATGACAAAAACTTCCAAATAATGTAAATAAAGCACAACATAAAAAATAAAATGTAACACTATTTAAATTCTATAAAATGTGTACAAAATAAAAGACAAAGGTTATATCTAAAATCCTTATTGGTCAAAACTTGTATAAACCATATTTCCTCAAAAAAAAGAAAGATTTTCTTGGTAATACATCATCATAGAGTTTCTACAATGCGGTTGACAAGAAAATGCTTCCATCTCACAGGGTGTAAGTCAACACACTCAACAAGAATGTGATCCACTGTCAGTGGGCAATTTAATGGTATGGCACACACAAAGGTCAAGGTTCACTCTTCAGTAGTTATGCATGACTCAGTATGAATGTCCAATACACAATCAGCACAATACCACCTCATCTCTGCAATTTGTTCTATATGAGACACAATATGAGAATTCCACCACCCTTTTGGAAAAATCAGTCTATTCTTTGAAAACTGTGGTTAGGAAATTTAAGTTCATCATCATGAAAAAGTGTATGTGTGTGTCTGTGTGTGTGTCTGTGTGTGTGTGTGTGTGTGTGTGTGTGTGTGGAAACACTTTATGCCACTTCAACACAATAGTAATATTTTGCCAACTTAATGTAAATTTCAACAAATGTAAAACTGAATTGCACAAAATCTCAAGAATGACAAAAACTTCCAAATAATGTAAATAAAGCACAACATAAAAAATAAAATGTAATACTATTTAAATTCTATAAAATGTGTACAAAATACAAGATAAAGGTGATATCTAAAATCCTTATTGTCAAAACATGCATAAACCATATTTCCTCAAAAAAAAGGAAAGATTTTCTTGGTAATACATCATCATAGAGTTTCTACAATGCGGTTGACAAGAAAATGCTTCCATCTCACAGGGTGTAAATCAACATACTCAACAAGAATGTGATCCACTGTCAGTGGGCAATTTAATGGTATGGCACACACAAAGGTCAAGGTTCACTCTTCAGTAGTTATGCATGACTCAGTATGAATGTCCAATACACAATCAGCACAATACCACCTCATCTCTGCAATTTGTTCTATATGAGACGCAAGTATCCAATAGTGGGTTTGATGTTCTTAAATTTGTTTGAAGTTTTCATTCCACATATTTGCCACATAATACTAGTATGCTGATTTTTACAATATTTAGAGTCAGTAAATGGAATCTTCCATTCAGAAATGGGTGAATACAGAGCAGCTTTGGCTCCTTTATCCGCCCTTATTTGGCCCCTATGTAAGCCTTTATACCAATGTGACTACATAGCCAACAGTACAGAATACTTTTCCCAGAGTGCATGAGAACATCGTGTTTCTGTAATATCTGGGATATTTATGGGTTGTCAGATTAAAGGTTTTGCAAGGCTTTCATTGTGGAAAGAGAATCTGAAAAGATGATGAAATTTATTTTTTGGGGAGGTTTCAATGTACATGTAGTTCAACGCTTTCAGTATGGATGTAATTTCAGGAGTAAAATTGAGGCTTTATCCAGTTACAAGGTAGGGGTTAATGGTAGACAAAGAGGAAACTGATTTCTGCATATCTTAAATTACTATAATGGATAATGCAAGAATTTGAAAGAATTTTTAAATCTATACCCAACAGAATTGATACAGATCACATTCATTTATAGATGACTTTAAATGTAGATTTTTATATATAATTTTTTCATTTATTTCTTCTATGAAGTCACAAGTTTCTCTCTGAGCACATTAATTTATATGCATACAAGATTGTGCATAAAACATAATTAGGCTATGAGCAGGTTATTTTCAAGGTAGACTCAAACCTCGTTCATACTGAATTTATATCGTACAATAAAAACTACATGTACTCAATTTAAAGTCTGATCCAACTGGAAACTGCATAAACCCAGATGTGCCACTGCATAATGCAGATCTGGATCTATGCAGTCTGTTAAGAGTAATCAGTAGAATGAACAGCACAGACCCTGATCTGCTTGTGCATTATGCAATGTCAGATCTGAGTCTGTTATTTACAGTTGTTCTCAACTTGTACACAAGTATACATATCCCTACTCTTCAGTGGTGATAAATCGATTACCTTTAAAAAATACCATATGTTTCTCAGTTAAGTGTCCTGAAAATAATCTGCATTGACTGGACAAGAATTCTGTTGTAAACCATGGATGCTATTTCCAATGTATCAAATGTATAAAATTTTCAGACCGAACTCTGTCTTCATCAAGCAGTATTAACTTTCTTTACTGTGTTTGATCTCAATACTCAACAAGATATAAAATACTGAGCATTTTTCTTTGTAGAATGCCATCACACCTTAATCCATACACCATGTCTTTCATCAAAGTATGTGATCTTCAGTTTACTGTTGCCATTTGTGCCTTTTTCCCCCAACAGCAATAGCAATAAACAGCCTCCCACAAAAAAAACTACAATTGTGTATAGAAATTATGTTGCAAGATGCAGGTGATAAAATCTAAGAATTGATAAAAATGCTCTTGTATTTAACCAACAAACTGCCCTAAGCCAACTGACACAACACTGTTAATGGAATGAAATCAAATGTATTCCAATACCATAACCAAAAATAGGCACTATCCAATTTGGAAGAAGATAAGAAAAAATGTACTTAGTACTAGCTCTGACTTTGATTAACAGTCCTCCAATCAATAGGAAGCTCTACCAATGTAATAATGGCTTGGTATTACTTGCATACAGGAGCTTCAATCTGTACAGAACAAAATCAATTGGTTAATAGGAAAAGCAAAGTAAGAGATCAATGCCATTTCTGATGGTGGTCATACCCTATATTATGACCTACAACACAGTACATGTACATTTGTATGCCTCCTTTGAACAGTGTTACAGTGATGGATCACTATATAATGTACTCCAGTATAGTAACCTCACCTATAAAAAGGGACATTTGTATGGCTTCTTTGAACAGTTTAATTGTGACAAATCACTTTATGATGTACCCCAGTATAGCAACCTCACTTATAACACAGTACATTTGTATTGCTCCTTTGAAAAGTGTTGTAGTGACAGATCACTCTATAATGTACCCTAGTATAGCAACCTTGCCTACAACACAGTACATTTGTATCGCTCCTTTGAAGAGTGTTGTAGTGACAGATCACTCGATAATGTACCTCAGTATAGCAACCTCACTTACAACACAGTACATTTGTATCGGTCCTTTGAAGAGTGTTGCAGTGACAGATCAGTCTGTAACGTATCCCAGTATAGCAACCTCACCTATAACTGTACATTTTATGGCTCCTTTGGACAGTTCTGAAGTGACAGACCACTATTTAATGTGCCCCAGTAAAGCAACCCCACCTGTAACCCCACCTGTAACCTGTAATTTTATGACTTCCTTGCACAGTGTTATAGTGAGGGATCAGTATATAATGTATTCCATTATAAGACAACCTCACCTATAACCGTACATTTGTATAGCTATTTCAACAGTTTAATTGTGACAGATCACCATTTAGCATATCAGTACCCCAGTATAAGGCAACCTCACCTATACGACTGTACATTTTTTGTGGCTAACATGAACAGCAGTATAGTGTGGGATCTCTGTAGTATATATAATGTACCCCAGTATGAGACGACCTCACTTAACACAGTACATTTATATGTCACCTTTTAACAGTGTTATAGTGACAGATTACTGTATAGCTGAATACAGCAGAGACCCCTATCAGCATTCACATCATGCTAATCATCAACTCATGTAATAATTGAAACATTAATTTGCTAACACATTATGCAATGCCAGATTTCAGTCTATGTTCTCTGCAGTTTTGTGCCTGTCTTACATAAGAAAAAATGGCAAAGACATAAAAATAATCTAGGCCAGTTTCCATAAAAAAAGAATGGATAAGTATACAGTCCAGCTTTCAATTATAAATAATCACCAAAACCAACAAGCATACAGTTTATCTCTAGTATTCAAGAAGGGTCTAGTTTTCTCTCTTTTCCACATTTTACCTCTACATTCTGACAATTTCTCATTGACAGCACCTGTAAGACTGACTAGTTTAACTGATCCTATCACACATGGTACTCATTAAAAGAAACAATGAAATTTTAAGAGTTAATACCAAATTTACACAAACAAAATACAAACAACTACAACCAGTTTAGAACCAGATCTAAAAGCTGTGTCTATGCTTTTCACTTAGAACCATGATGTGTCAAAGACCCTGATCTGCCAGTGCATTGTGCAGATACATTGCTCTGACATCTGGGTAAGTATTATACACAAGAAAATTTAAATATGTTACATGTAATTGATTACAACATTAAGCACAAAGAAACAATTCAGGAACAACAAGAGTTATTAATGATGGGTGTATCACAAAGGACCCTAATCTCATCAAGTGGTTCCACAACACCTGGGAAACCACAGGTAGGAGAACAGGCATTCAGGAACAACAAGTCCTCTAAATGACAACAGGGAATGCTGGAAATGCAACTCATTCAAGGTGTTATCAATATCAAGGCATATCATAAATCTGGTTGAAATCCATCTGTAAATTTATGCTGTCCTTAATGGGTAATCAGGAACCAGTAGAAGATATTGTGGAATGGTGGAAATCATAACCATTCAATAACTTTTCAACATAAAGTCATGTGCCACATTTGGTTGAGTTACAACCATCCTTGGTAAAGTAAGGACACAAACAGGAAAGTAAGGTGGGCATGCAATCAGAGGCAGAATGCCTGTACAGACAATGGGTCAACCAATCAAGGAGCGTAACTCATGTACAATGACATCATGGAACTCTGAAAATCAAACACATTCAAGGTCTCATCAATATAAAGACACATGCCAAATCTGACTGAATTTTAAACAATCCTTGATAATAGAAAATTGCTACAGAGGCCAAAGTCAGGAGGACAAGCAATCAAGGGGCATAACTCCTGCAAATGCTGTCATGGAACACTGGAATTTAAATTCATTCAAGGGGATTCTCAACAGATATTATGAGAGTGACAAGTATAAGGTGAAGGTGTTTGCATTTGCAACATGCACAATGGAGATATTCTGGCAAACCTCCATGTTGCTATCATGTACTGTGGCTCAAAATTCTTTGCATATTAGAAATTGTACACAATCTAAGCACACAGCTAAAACCAAAATGGCTACTCCCATGTCCTCGAAAAATCAGCCCGACCTAATTTAAAGTACACTATCATTAGCAGTTATTAAAATAGGGGAAACAAATTTTGCCAGACTAGACAATGCCAAAAGTGTAATGAATAAATTACAAATTATACCTAAAAAGAATTCTAAAAAACCTGTCAGCTCCTTTTTTTCAAATTTTACCTCTGAAGTCCAGGACATGAAAATGACCAAGAGGAGCTAGCAGATTTTTGATAGGTGCACATCTGAACTAAGGCCAAGCTGTAAACTGTATAACCCAAACTGCACACATCAATCATACACCAAAATATAGGAAGTAAAAGTTGTTTTAACAACACCTATTAAGATTTTTCAACAACCAGTATAACCAGTGAGGAAAATCTGGGAAATTTGTTTTCTTTAAAAATCTAACCCATGCAAAATACAAAACTGTAGAATGCCACCCAAGTTCTGATCAATATCAAGCTGCATGCCAAATCTGGTTGAAATCCAAGTTATGGTACAGAATGCAAAGTCAGTGGGATGGACAGAGGCCATAGCTGCAATAAACAATACTTGTAAAATGCTTGAAATTAAAGTCATTCAAGGTTTCATCACCATGAAGCTATACACCAAACTTGGTTGAAATCAAGCCATCCTTGACAAAGTAATGCTGCAGTAATCAGTCTACAAGATTGGCAATCAGGGGTCATAACTCTTATAAATATGTCATATAAAGCTGCAAATTGACTCATGAATAAAAACTGCCTGCCAATTTGGATGAAATGCAGCATATCTTGGTAAAGTTAGCTTGTGGCAACAACTGTTAGGAAGTTGGGCAATAAGGGGCCATAACTCCTGTAAATGATGTTATGGACCTCTGGAAATCTAATTTATTCAAGGTCTCTCAACTTAAAGATGCATTTCAAATCTGGTTGAAATCCAGCAATACTCTGTAAATATGCTATGAGGTCAGGTAATTAGGGTCCATAGCTCCTCTAAATGACAATAAAGGCTGAAAACCAACATTTTTTGAGGCCACATCAATCTAACACTGCATACCAAATTGTATTACAGAAATGAAACTGTTTATAGATGGAGGGACTGCTGAACAGATGGATGGATGAAGAATGACTGTCAGACAATATAACTACATTGTATAGGGCTCCAATGACTTCATCAAACTGACCCTAAGCACAACTCTATTTTAAAATCCATATCATGTACACTGAAACTTGTCCTGACCAGTTACCTGAATAAAACAGCAAGCTGTATAAATTGTTATATAATTTTGGTCCTGAATTTATAGTTGTATTAAGCAAAAGAATATTTACCTTAGCACAGTGGTATGCTGTCTTTAATCAGTATCAATATCTGGTCCTGATTAACATATCAGAAACTAATTAGTACTGTTCAAACCAGTATGTCCATGAAGATGAGATCAGGGTCAATTCTACAGCGGATAATTTGGTAGCCAAACCCACCCACCCCCCAGTTATTTGAGAATTTTCTGAATACAGAAGAGATTAAATGAGGAATAAAAGATATGGCTTGAAAATATGATGGACAATTTTTCTGAATACTTTATTGATTTGTTGGCATGATTTATTTTCAGAAATTTAACAAAAATCTTGCAATTTTGAAGTCTTGAAATGACCCTTCCAATGTATACTCATTTGCAATAGCAGGATAACTTTTGTAAGTATAAACCAGTATTTTGTAAAGTGACCACAAAAGAAGATGATGTCATTTTATTAAGATATTAAAGAGCTACATTTAGTTATTTAAAGTGGTATTGTGTTTATCTAGGTTTTAGAAGAGAAGATACATTTATAAACAATTCTCTAAATTGTCCTGATAAATTTAATAACTATATCTCTGTGTTAGAAGGGTACATCTTTATTTACAGTTAAATTTAATGGCTGTGATTCCTGTTAAATATAGTGCTATCTTTAGCCACTCAGTCTTGAATGGGGTTGGGTTACATATCAGGCTGACACAAAGGAACCATTAAATTGGTGAGATTGTGTGTCTGAAGACTTACAATAAATCAAAGATAGCAAGTTTCCCATTATAGCCAAACTGTTTGTTTGGTGACCATTTATTCTGAAATGTACAGCTCTCTTAGTATGTGTAAAGTGCTTAAAATAAAGTTACGTAGTTAAAGTTTAATTTGGAATTAATTAGCTCATAAGGATATATTTTACAAACAATTTCCCACGTAATATAACCCTGCAAAGGAGTGTGTGTAGAGAGTGGATATATGGCTAAAACATGACTGGAACACTTTTACTGTGGCGTGAAAGTTTCCTTTTTACAGTTTATGCTTACGAACTTTACCGACAGCAGCTTAAAATGCAAACTTCTACCGACTTGGGACGTACTGAAAAGTAAATGTGCTTCATCATTCGTTACGTGATTCTGACATTTTTTTCCAAAAGAATTCAGACATACCGGGTATATGACCTGTGACAAAATTATTGAATATTTTAAATGTGTGTGTGTGCATATTTTTGATGGAATTACTTGTATTGTGGACTCAATGTATGTGACGTGATTCGCGGGTGAGTACACGGTGTTGATACTTTATTCATTGCTATACATTAGATATGTATATACAAACAGTATACATGTATATGAACCAATGCATGGTTCTCTGAATAAAGTAAAATATTATATATACCTCCTCTGTTTCACTACAGGTGTATTTCTCATTTAATATGCATCGATTTAAGATGATAACTGTGCCAATGAAGCACGTATTTTTTGCGCCCACATTTATTACCTAACCCCTCCCCGCACATTTTTTGGGGAACATGCATCATTTTCTTCAGCCAACTGACCTGGTTGCTTATAACACGGTTCGGTCTATAACCCAGTCGTGTTCTATGGCTCCCAACTACCGTGTTATAGCAGGGTCACACTGTATATATGCTAGGGTTGGATAAAGGTCTGCAGTTAAAACAAACTGTCCATAAGTTTAGCTCTACATCAGTCTAAAATGGTCTTCAGGGAATGCTTTCCCTGAAGTCTGCTAGATCTTTTATAAGCTATAGGGTCAACCATAAGTGCATGGAGTCGGCATGTACAACTATAAGTATTAGAGTCTAATTAAATGTGAAAAAGAAAATCTTTTGGTGTGTCTAATTCCCCCAAGTGCAGTTACGTCCAATTATGTGCTACAAAATAGGCAATATTTTTTGTAGAGATAAGAGAATTACTTGAGAGAGTAGTGGTTCATACAAGTTACTTTATAAATCCAATAATGTTAAAATCTTTAAAATTCCAATTCACTGTAGCAATTACAGTATAAAACCCCCTCTTTTTGACCACCCCAAATTAGTACCACTCCCTTATTATGCACTGGACCAGTTCCACCTATCATCTGAAACAGCAAACAGAAATCTGAAAACCTCCCAATTAAAAATCAACCTCCAAAAAGTGATATTGATGGTCTTATAATTCTGGAAGTTTACAGTCTACTATTTAGCTGATAGACCTAACCAAGTTTAACTTGATGCTTTCATTACACCATCAGGGGCCCTGGATGACTGAGTGGTCTAAGGCACATGCCTTTAGAGATCACTCACACTTCTCACCTCTGTCCATGTAGGTTCGTGTCTTAGCACGATCATGTGGGTAGGCAAGAAAGCTTTTCAGTAGCTTCCCATGGATCAGAGGTTCTTCCCAGGGTCTTCCCAGATTCTTCCTCCACCAAATATTCTGAACTCTATTCTGAGCTGAAAAATGATGATTAACCACACAAAACCAAACCATTATCTCATTAGTATACTTTTCAACATCTTGAGGTAAACTGCCATGTTACAAGGTAATTGATCGAACACAAGCATTACAACACATGTCCAAATCTCTCAAGCCCCTTAATACCTTTCTAGTACTTCATGATTCTAAAACAGCACCTAATCAATAGTTTCCTAGCAACCAGCACGGTTCATGTTATCTAGGCTTGAATTTTTTATGTTACTTTTCTCCTTTCAAAAGGAAAGATTACAAATCCATGTGTCACAAGAAATTCAAATGTAGCATTACATTTTTTTTTTTAAAAATCTATATGATTTTCCATAGTACTGAATTAACAATGCTTTCTTGACTACTGGAGGCTAGCTGCACACAGAAAAGCTGCAGTAACAGTTTATGTACAACAGATATTAGATGACTCTCACATCAACAACTTTACGATATGTATATATGTATGCATTAGATCGAAAGGCACATAAGCACAAGTCTGGCCATATAGTGCCAATATAGTGTGGTGCATGGGAAAATTTGACTCGGCTTGAGATATTGGAGCATTACACTATTACTGATAATTTACAAGACAAACAAATAGTTCCATGCCTTGTACCTTTGCAATTTAATGGCTATGTGTATTTCTAGCTACAATATGACACTGAATGCTTAATTATGAGATCCTTTTCATCACTATATGATTTTTCATGCAAACTTTAAAAAAGCCACTATCTATCTATCAATCTCAAATGCACTGCTTATAAACAATGTCACTGTGATGCAATCCTAGTAAGATTGTTTACTGTATCATTATTATGCTATCAAGAAAACAAATAGTCAGGGTCAGATGGGTTTCAATAAGTCTTCTAATAATGTACAACTTCAAATATCAAAATTATTCCATCAAATTTTATTCTAAAAAGCTGAGTTTAAATTAGAATCACACTGCCACAGTTGATGCCTTATGTACATAACTAACATTAGGCAAACAGAAACACCGTTCACTCAAGTGACCATTTCACAAAAAACACCCCTCACTCCAACATCTTGTGGTGGATATTGAGAACAATGACTCTGCACAATACTTCAGATTTATGTGCTTAACCACCCAATGCAAGGCAGACCATTGCATCAAACATTTCATAATTATCTGGGTTTGAAAAAGAATTAATTTTAGTGAAATTTACATTTTTTAATAAAAATGTCCACATAAAACCTAATTTTGGACTGTGATGAACGGAGTCTACAATACCTCCAAACTTGTAGATTTAGTGTATGTAAGCTACATCTAGATTGTTTGACAGTTAACTCACACATCTAAACCTGTAAATATTAATTAAAACAATAGCTATCAGAACAATGGATAATCACTATCCCATCCCACCCTGAAAGACTGTAGCCTTTACAAATGTAAAGACTAAAATAATTTTTAAATTTCACATCTAGTGACTTTTACCATTGACCAACCAATTCTTGATTCAATAAGATGATGTCTTCCTGGAGTGTAGTGCAACTCTGAAGATTACATATATACAGGTACTTGCCTAGAAGTCAAACCCAACTACATACTACACAGACCCTGATCTGCCTTCATACATCTGGGTCTAAGCAGTCTGTTAGGAGTTAACAGCAGAACAGATATCAGACCCTGATCTGCAGGTGCAATATGCAACAAAGATCTGTGTCTATGTTGTTTGCAGTTGGCCCAGACATATCACTATGATAAATAATAAGCATAGATCTGATTTTTTTTTTTTTAAAAGTAATGTTTCTGTCACTTATATGACACAAATAATACTTTACTAAAGCAGCTATGTATTATTGTACTTGTTGCATAAATAGATTGAAGGGAAAAATATGGTGCATTAAATTTAAACAATTAAATTTGTAAAACAATTTTAAGGCCAAGTTTTCCAAACTTATATTTCAATTTTAAATTAGAAAAGCTTGCTTTAGACATAAGTAAGCAACATAAAAATGTTTATCTTTAATTTGTAATTGTCTCTACATGATAAACCCATAGTGTAGCTGTCTATATAATGTCTCTATGTGATAAACCCATAACGTAGTTGCCTATATAATGTTTCTACATGATAAACCCATTGTGGGGGCCCCAAGTGGCCGAGTGGTCTAAAGCGCTCACCGTTACAGATCAATGCCATCTCACCTGTCTGCGTGGGTTCACGTCTTGGGCTCGGCCAGTGTGGGTATGTGAGAAAGCTTGCCAGTAGCTACTCGTGGGTCGGTGGTTCTTTCTGGGGTTTTCCCGGGTTCTTCATCCACAATTTACACTGGCCGCCATGTATAGCCTATCTTGTGCTGAAAAATGGCGTTAAACCCTATAACAACAACAACAATAATAAACCCATTGTGCAGCTGTCTATATAATGTCTCTACATGACAAACCTATTGTGTAGCTGTCTATATAATGTCTCTACATGATAAACCCATTGTGTAGCTGTCTATATAATGTCTCTCCATGACAAACCTATTGTGCAGCTGTCTGTATAATGTCTCTATGCGATAAACCCATTGTTTAGTTGTCTTTACAATGTCTCTACATGAAAAACCCATTGTGTAGCTGTCTATATGTCTCTATGCGATAAACCCACTGTGTAGCTGTCTATAATATAATGTCTTTACATGATAAATATATTGTGTAGCTGTCTATATAGTGTCTCTACATGATAAACCCATTGTGTAGTTGTCTATACAATGTCTCTACACGATAAACCCATTGTGTAGTTGTCTATACAATGTCTCTACACGATAAACCCATTGTGGAGCTGTCTATATGTCTCTACATGATAAACCCATTGTGTAGCTGTCTATATAATGTCATCTAAAGATATTGTTTTCCACAACTTAATCCACAGATTGAAACAAGAATTATTCCAGGTGGATGCTGTTCTTAGGTATCTCTGAATAATAAAAACCCGATTTATGAGTTCCTAAAATAGTTTTGAAACCATTTTTACTGTGTTATATCACAGTTTTAACACTGTTCCACAAAGCAAACAGGGCACCAGGCATTAGGTTAAATCCATGCGGCCAAAAGAGCTCTGCCCTGACTGATCAATTACCTTATTAATCACAAGCTTACCAAAGGATCAATTACCACGATGGCTCCATACAAGTCAAAATCAAATTATCTGTTTCTGTAGATGTACATTTACACATGAATATATTCAAGTGGTTTGCTACAGAACAGTTTGTGCCTTAATAAAAGTTCATCTTAGATATTTACTGAACCTGCTAGTTGTAGCAAAATGGTTTAGCACTATAAATCGTTCACTTCTCTGGCAAAAAGTTTTTATCATACATGCACTGTTTATGGACTTAAGGTCTGAAACAATATGGCTTTATTGTTTGTTTAAACAGATTTCATTTTAATAGCTTACCTACGTGGTACACAGTATGCCATTTATACTTGCTTAAAAGTCAGATCCAACTGCAAAATGCATTGACCAAGATCTGCTGTCAAATAATGCACTAGCAGACTTGGGTCTGTACAATTTAGTATGAGTAGAATAAACAACTCTGGTCTGCTGGTGCATTATGTGATGGCAGATTACAGCCTATGAAAAAAAGCTTCCTGCATTATTTCACAACATTCATTGTACACTTGATGCTCTATGCTGAACCAGGTTTTGTACATTGTTTAAAGAGCACAATCAAAAACTGGTAATCAGGATTTCAGGTGGGAATTAAGATGCTGAGAAAGTCATGACTTATATTTGCAGAAAATCAAGTCTAACCTACAACCTATACTTCAGAAGACACTTCAATAAACAGTCACTTGTCATAAGTAGATCCACGTTGGTCATAAGTAGAGCCATACTTGTTGTAAGTTGATCCACACTTGTCATAAGTAGATCCACACTGTCATAAGTAGATCCACACTTGTCATAAGTAGATCCATACTTGCCGTACATAGATCCACACTTGTCATAAGTAGATCCACACTTGCCATAAGTCGATCCACGCTTGTCATAAGTAGATCCATAATTGTCGTAAATAGATCTGTACTTGTCATAAGTAGATCCACACTTGCCATAAGTAGATCCACACTTGTCATAAATAGATCCAACTTAAGATCATTATAAACAAATTTTAGAAGAAACAGAAATCTTAATTATGCATTCTGATCTATTATTTATGTCACCTTCATACTTTTCAGTTATGACTATACTTCAAAACAGATTTTCTTTGTTCCATATATTCTAATGTACCATGCATGGTGTCATATCTGGACATACTGTTGAAGATTATTACTGGGGTAAAATCTGTAAGAGTAAAATTCATCACAATAACTGAATATAAGCAATGTCCCCAATATATTCACAGCATGTATACACTTGATGAGTTGTCTACTTCTGAATGTGTTGGAAGCTCTCCACTTGGGAGGTACCCTGTCTTTCCAAATATGGTTATGCTGAATGAAGTGTATCTTAGATTTGCTACTGAGAGTGAATTTCCCCACAAACAGTAGTTGGTAAAGAGGATATCAAATACAGGTGTACATGGTTGTAATAAATGTTAGGCAGTGACAAGGTATTAGACATGCATGGTGGTAATAAATTTTAGATGGTAGTAAACTATCAGACATGCATGGTGGTAATAAATTTTAGATGGTAGTAAACTACCAGACATGCATGGTGGCAATGCATGTTAGATGGTAACAAGATTTCAGATTACAGAGTGGGTGGTAAGTTCCCAAAAAATTCAAGATGTTTTCAGCAGCTGCCCCCTTCCAGAAGGCATTCCGAGATCAAGAAATATATACAAAGTAAGGGATATATTTGTCCATTTTTATACCTAAATGAAGGTGTCAGCACATATCATGGCACATGCAGGTACTACGTCATATACAGTATGATATGTAGGCAACTATGAACAGAATAGACCCAGACCTGCTGGTGTGCAGCATACATCAATAGAATCTGAGTCTAATCAATTCATTTGATGTCAAAAACAGCACAGACCCAGACCTGTTAGTCTGCATTAGGCATCAATTGAATCTAAATCTAATAAATTCACTTCCTTTCAAAAATAGCACAGACCTAGACCTGCTGGTGTGAAGTATGCACAAACATAATTTATATCTAAGCAATTCACTTGATGTCAAAAACAGAATAGACACAGACCTGCTGGTGTGCATTATACACCAACAGAATCTAAATCTAATCAGTTCACTTGATGTCCAAAACAGCACAGACCCAGACCTGCTGGTGTGCATTACACACCAACAGAATCTAAATCTAATCAGTTCACTTGATGTCAAAAAGAGCAAGGACCCAGACCTGCTGGTATGCATTACACATCAATAGAATCTAATCTAATCAATTCACTTAATGTCAAAAACAGCATAGAACCTGACCTGGTGGTGTACATTAGGTATCAATAGAATTTAAATCTAATCAATTCACTTGAGGTGTGCACTGAACACCAACAGAATCTTGTCTCAGGTATTCACTTGATGCCATACACATAATAAAACGGCAAAGACCCAGTTCTGCAGATATTTATTAAATAACAATACAATCTTTAACGGTATAAAAATAGGTTTGTGTCTGTAAAGCAAGTTTTCCCCCAGTGCATGCAAAAAATTTTCTGTTCCAAATCAGAAATTTTAAAACAGTGAACAAATAAAAAAATGTAAGCGAAGGTGAAGGTGCAATAACTGTGACCTATCCCAGCTGACATTACTGATACATGAAGAATTTTAACCAAAGATGTTCCTTTGTAGGCAACTCAACAGAATTTGTTAAATAATGACAAATTTAGAACTGCAAAACAAATTGCTAGAAAAAAGTCATCCCATAAATTACTACCTTCGAATAAAAAAATAACTCAGACAAAAAGATAAAGGCTTCAATTACAATAACAATGAAACTTTAGTGTACCCAGTTAACACAATATTGTTTCTGAGTGAATCAAATGTTAACCTTAATATTTGCACAAATAAATTACCATTACAGTAAACCTATACAAATAAACACCATATAGTAGCAAGCACTGAGCAATAGAATTACCATAATGAAAGAATGCCACATTTTTTATATATATATATATATATCTATATCTATATCTATATATATATATATATATATATATATACACACATCGATGCCCATTCAAACCATAATGGATCAGTACCATGATGATAGAATACCACATGATACATATACACCAATGCCCATTAAAACCATAATAGATCAGTACCATGGTGATAGAATGCCACGTGATACATATACATTGGTGCCCATTCAAACCATAATGGATCAGTACCATGATGATAGAATACCACATTATACATATACATGTACATCAATGCCCATTCAAACCATAATGGATCAGTACCATGATGAGGATCAGTACCATGATGACAGAATGCCACATGATACATATACATCAATGCCCATTCAAACCATAATGGATCAGTACCATGATCATAGAATGCCACAAGATACATATACATCAATGCCCATTCAAACCATAATAGATCAGTACCATGGTGATAGAATGCCATGTGATATATATACATCGGTGCCCATTCAAACCATAATGGATCAGGACCATGATGATAGAATACCACATTATACATATACATGTACATCAATGCCCATTCAAACCATAATGGATCAGTACCATGATGACAGAATGCCACATGATACATATACATCAATGCCCATTCAAACCATAATGGATCAGTACCATGATGATAGAATGCCACAAGATACATATACATCAATGCCCATTCAAACCATAATGGATCAGGACCATGATGATAGAATACCACATTATACATATACATGTACATCAATGCCCATTCAAACCATAATGGATCAGTACCATGATGATAGAATGCCACAAGCTACATATACATCAATGCCCATTCAAACCATAATGGATCAGTACCATGATGATAGAATGCCACATGATACATATACATCAATGCCCATTCAAACCATAATGGATCAGTACCATGATGACAGAATGCCACATGATACATATGCATCAATGCCCATTCAAACCATAATGGATCAGTATAATGACGATAGAATGCCACATAACACATATGCATCAATGCCCATTCAAGCCATGATGGATCAGTACTATAATGATAGAATGCCACATGACACATATGCATCAATGCCCTTTCAAGCCATAATGGAAAGGTTTATACAAGGACTGCACTTTGAACTGGTAGATAGAAGATACACTAAAAATAAACAGAATAAAAATTCACAAAGGCCACTTGAGAGTATTATTTACATATATAGCAGTAAAGAAAATTCGTTCAACATTTTACATAAAACATAATTTTTTAAAAATACCACACGATGATAAAGAAATGCATAAAACTGCAAATGATATATGTCTGACAGAAAGAAAAGATACTTGAGTTCTTTAAAGATAGCAATTTTACTCAGATTTAGTACTGTTCTTAAATTTGAAATGTGCTTTACAGAATACAATGCAATCGATAGAAAATTTAATTAGCTTTTCTACAATACCAAACAAGGCTAGATTTGAAAAGAACATGAAGAAATGCATAAAACTGAGAAATTATTTGTTTTTAACAGATAAAAAGAAAAGATGTCAATGTTAATTCAGTGAACATATTTCTTGCTCACATGTAAACCTTTTAGACTGCCCAGTAATGTGTTGAATTTTGAAGAAGTACTGAATCTTCAAGTTGAATAAACTGTGCATTAAAATGTTATCATAGTCAAGCCAGAAAATTCTTTGAGAAAGGTCACTTTGATATTTCCCTTATGTCATCTCAGAAACATAAAAGGACCTACATTAAGGTTCAGTTGAATTGACCGTAACACTATCATAGGAAAGTACAGTAGGGTTACCAGCCATAACCGCGGTAGAGAACCGCATGTCAAATAATTGATCTTCAAAGCAAAGTTGATTGCATTGTATTCTAGGCTGTCAAAAACTGATGAAAGACATGATTATTTTGGGGAAAATTTAGGAACAGTTGCTTTTGATTGGTCAGTTAAAATTAAGGCGTACACTTTGGAAGTTATGGGAGTTTAAATTTACCAACCTTAGTCAAAATTATTTAGTCCAATTTTTCTTGCGAGAAGACATAGTTTGTCTCCGGGGAAGCCTAAAGAATTGTGCTTCCTCGTTAACAAGTAAAGAGGCCAGATAGCTGTCTTGAAAGGAAAAGACAGGCTATATTGCTAGGACGCACGATTGCGTGGAAAAGAAACAGCATTAAGGTACACAATCGCCGCGGAGAGTGAGGGAGATGAACTGTTTAATTAAGGTCAGACTTGGATGTATATTGCAACAGTCATTTGTAACTAGAAATAAAGATGGTACATTACCTCAGATACAATAAATTTGTAAGGACTGTTAATTGTTAAGGTCTTATGTCAGAATTTATGCAGTGTGGATAGCTATTTACGTTTCTGAATAGCGAAAATAAGAGAATTTTATATATGGATAGATGGTGGTACATAGAGATTTAGTGGTAATCTTGTCATTTAAGGGAACAGCTTTCCAGAGTTGGTGTTCCTGAAGAGATACTAACTGACCAAGGGATGCAGTTTGTTAGCCAGGTGATGGAAGAAGTGAACCGGTTACTTTCCATTAGGCACCTGACTACTACCCCGTATCCCCTGCAGTGCAATGGTCTAGGTCAGAGTTTCAATGGGACGCTGAAGCAAGCTCTGAAGAAGCTGTGCAAAGATCGACCTAGGGATTGGGATCGATACCTTCCCGCGATACTTTTCGCGTACCCCGAAGTACCCCAAGCTAGTCTTGGATTTTTACCTTTTGAACTAGTTTATGGTAGGACAGTGAGAGGACCCATGGCTGTATTGAAACAGTTATAGACAGATGAAAAGGCATCCGAGGAAGTACGAATAATGTATCAGTATGTTGTTGATCTCCGTAACAAGCTGGAGGAAGTTTGCAACTTGGCCCAGAAGAATCTCCGTGACACATGGGGATGTCAAGCCAAGTACTATGACAAGAGGGCAAAGGAACGGAAGTTTGAAGTGGGTGACAAGGTGTTGTTGTTGTTACCGTTGGAGCACAACAAACTCCAAGTAACGGAAAAGAAGGGAGGACTGAACTATCATATCGAGGTGGGAGATAAAGAGAAGTTGTATCACGTTAACCTTCTTAAACACCATCATGAAAGGGAGACCCCCGCTGAGTTCATGGTTGCTACAGTTGTGACTGAAGAACCCGATGACAATGGAGGAGTGGTGGTAGTACTTCCTAGTTGTCCTTTGACGAGGAATGAAACCTACGTCAATGTTGTCCTTGATGTAACATTAATGTCAGAACAACGTGAAGAGGTGGAGGAGATACTCCATGACTACTCAAGTGATTTGACAAGGAAGAAGGTTCTGACGAAAGTTATTTGGACAGACCCTTGTGAGAGGGCATTTCAGACACTGAAGGATAGGTTGACGTCAGACGCCGTAGTGAGACTACCAGACGTGACAAAGGACTTTGTCTTACATACTGACGCTTCTGACAGTGGTCTTGTTGCAGTTTTACTGCAGGAACATGATGGGAACTTAGTCCCGGTTGCATATTGTAGTAGAAAGTTATCTCCTGCTGAGCATAATTATTCAGTTACCGAAAGGGAATACCTAGCGATTATCTTTGGAATCTCCAAATTCCTGTGCTACCTGTATGGGCAAAAGTTTATTCTGGGAACTGACCACCAACCACTTGCTTATTTCGCCCAAGCTAAACTGACGAATAGTCATTTAATGAGATGGTCATTATTCCTTCAACAACATCAAATTCAACTGCATTACATTAAAGGAAGTGCCAATGTAGGAGCAGATTGTCTGAGTAGATTAGTTGATTCTGAGGTGAAGAGGTCACTTCAGGACATGTAAACAATGACTTGAAATCAACTTCAAAATTTGGAGAGCAAAATCCCAGATTTTACTCATAAAGAGGGGCCTATGTAATATGTCGAATTGTGAAGAAGTACTGACTCTTTAAGTTGAATAAACTGTGCATTAAAATTTTATCATAGTCAAGCCAGAAAATTCTTTGAGAAAGGTCACTTTGATATTTCCCTTATGTCATCTCTGAAACATAAAAGGACCTACGTTACGGTTCAGTTGAACTGACCGTAACACTATCATGGGAAAGTACAGCAGGGTTACCAGCCATAACTGCGGTAGAGAACCGCATGTCAAATAATTGATCTTCAAAGCAAAGTTGATTGCATTGTATTCTAGGCTGTCAAAAACTGATGAAAGGCATGATTATTTTGGGGAAAATTTAGGAACAGTTGCTTTCGATTGGTCAGTTAAAATTAAGGCACACACTTTGGAAACTATGGGAGTTTAAATTTACTGACCTTAGTCAAAATTATTTAGTCCAATTTTTCATGCAAGAAGACAAAGTTTGTCTCCAGGGAAGCCTAAAGAATAGTGCCTCCTCATTAACAAGTAAAGAGGCCAGATAGCGGTCTTGAAAGGAAAAGACAGGCTATAGTGCTAGGATGCACGACTGTGTGGAAAAGAAACAGCATTAAGGTATGCAACTTTAATTTCCATGTAATTTTCTATTTTGTTGTTTGGTTGTATGCAAATGTGTTTGATATGCTTATGATCCATGCTATGTATCGTTTATTCAATTTCATAGAAATCTGTTGATATGTTAGAGTTGTTGTACAATTTATTTCTTTAATTTTACAGTTTTTAGTTCTTTGATAGAATTGACGGATTGCATGTAATCCAAATATTCAAATGCGTAGTATTTCATAGGGATTTATAATGTAATCCAAATATTCAAATAAGTAGTATTTCATAGAGTTTTATGATGTAATCCAAATATTTAAATGTGTAGTATTTCATAGGAATTAAGGAATTAATCCATATATTCAAATGTGTAGAATTTCTTATGGTTATATGAATTAATTTCCTTTGTAGGATGATACTGTTTATCGTGAGTTAATGATAATTGCATATTTACATATGATTTTGTAATGCTTGAATGATCCTGCAGGTTATTGGTTACTGTAAGCTAGAATTTAGTGAATCTTACACAATAGTAATCGAGCATTTATCTTATTGAGTGGAACTGACTAGTTAGAGTAAGAAGACGTAAAAAGCGTATGCAGATATATACGGCAGTATTGTTGTATACACCGTACGTATTAATTTCTAGGCAATCACCGCAGGGAGCGAGGGAGATGAACTGTTTAATTAAGGTCAGACTTGGATGTATATTGCAATAGTCATTTGTAACTAGAGATAACGATGGTACCTTACCTCAAATACAGTAAATTTGTAAGGACCGTTAATCATTAAGGTCTTATGTCAGAATTTATGCAGCGTGGATAACGATTTACATTTCTGTATAACGAAAGTAAGAGAATTTTGTATACGGATAGGTGGTGGTACATAGAGATTTAGTGGTAATCTTGTCATTTAAGGGAACAGCTTTCTATATCCCTCAAACGAGAACCCGATGAAGACAGTCCAAGAGGGAAGTCCGCAAATAGAGAGTTCGGAATAGAAGGGTCTGAGGAAGAACCAAGCATAAATGCTAGACGTGGAATACACAAAGTCAAGAGTGGAACAACATTAGGTGATGCAAATCGGGCGTGGACATTGTATTCTTTTCACCACTCATTACTATGATGAACGAATCCGTAAATTGAACACTGCTTTAAATTCCATTAATGTAAATCGGTTGGATTGAAATTGCAATTTTAGTTTATGTATTAATTAATTAAAATTTATTTTATTTCTATTATTTAAAGGGGCTCATATTTGTTATTTCCTCTCAATAGTCTCGTTCAGTTCTCTGTTAATGTTCTCTCTATCAACTCACACTGGGCAATAACATCGAGGCCATCCTCTAGATAATGATCGCCAAATCAATTAACAGAGGGGCACACACCCACACAAACCCCTTTACATGCCCTTTATAATTCAATGTAAGCTTTAAAAGATTTGAACATGAGAATGTCTACAGAAGATATATTTAGCTTTTCAAATGACAAAATATTACATGATCAAACAAAACATGAAGAAAAAATAGGGCAAATGGTATTATATTCAGTTCCAGTTAGTTCAGAAGTCAGTATTGTATGCTTATATTTTGACCTTGAATACTGCCCTTAAAATTGAAATTGGCATTCAAAACAGTCATGCAGTTTACATATATTTATTTTACACCAACATGAGCTTTAAAATAATACCAAATATGACTTAATCTATCAAAATATTTTTAAAAAAACTGCAGGAAAAAGTGTAATTACTATTCATTTGACAAACAGATATTTGTTCCAAAATTTTGTTTATCTTTAGGCCTAATGGTAACTTCCATTTCTTTGTGAATAAATTGCTTAAAAATATGTAAAGTTTATACGAAATGTATCTATGAAATTAAATATACAACAGAACCAATGGCGATATTACTCCCTACTCTGACACCCAGTGTTACACCCACCTACTTGGATTTGTTTACTCACAAAATCAAAAAGTTACAGAAACCATTGCTCATAAAATTATGAAGAAACCAGTTTTACTTTTACTGTGCATTTTAAACTGGCAGAAGAAACAATCAACAAACAGCATTAGGGGCATTTTGTCTCTGCAAACAACAAAGATCCTGATCTGCCACAGCATAATGCACCTGCTGATCAGGGTCTATGTTGCTTGTTCTACTGATTACTCCAAACAAATTGCACAGACCCAGATCTGCCAGCACATTATGCTATGGCAGATCTGGGTCTGTGCAGTTTGCAGTTGGACTCATCACTGCATATATTCCAGAGGCAGCAAAGATTGTGCAGTAACTGGTTCCATTATGGCAACTTACCCTCAAGGTTCACTCTGTGACTGCCCCTATTGTGCTCCCCTTTAGTCATGTCTTGCCACTTGTCAATCTCTATGTGACATGTCTGGCATCAGTTAGAAATTAATTAAAATGTAGTTTGCATCATCTTGCTGGGCCATTAAAATTACATTTCAGCACTTTATGGATGTGATGTCACTGATGTCATTTGTTTATTAAAGTTGCAATGATAGTGGAAACAAATTTGCATTTTATCTTTTGATTCCATTCATGAACTTCAAGACATTTTAACTATTTCCCTGCAAAGGGAAGAATATCTTGTTCACAAAGTTGGTGGCACAAAGTTGGTGGCAGCTATGACTACAATGTGGGTCAAGCCCACAAATATGGTTAATGAAAAGTGTGAAAGGAGTTACTGACCATCCATACTGTTTTCATCACACAGCTGTATCAGGGACTTGCAATTATAACTCGGTGTACTTTTTTGTAGGATGCAAATTTTTATAGCTTTTGTAGTTGCTACAAACAAAAATTTAAAAAAACCAACATACAATGATCATATTCTATGAATTTAAGGAGAGTTGTTTTTTAAATGATAGAACCTGGGTGCCAACCTAATAAATCTGTCAGAAAATTAAAAAGAAAAAGGGGGCGGGGGCTTATTATCTGAAAAAGACATCCCACATAACTTTGGCAAAATATTGTAAAATCGGAGGTGGTCTTATCATCAAACATAGGCTTATCATGTGATAAATACAGTTTTGTCAACAATGTCAAATTTTGTATGTGCAAGACCATGAAAACTGATACCAGAAAAAGTAACTGAATTCACATATTTCAACAGTATAATTTCATCATATATGGATAAAATACTTAGTCAATGTAAATAATTTAGTAGCAAAATTGTTCCCATTACATGTACATATAAACTATGAATTTGATGAAATGAACACAGACACTGTAATTATAACAATATCAAATGACAGCCTTACAACTGTCATTACTGAATAATTTACACAGTAATCCTATCATCAAATCATTCTTGCCTATAGTTTGCTCCTGGTAATGATGTCAATGAAAATTGTGTCCTTATTACAAATTCATGCTGTACTTGCTTTTGTTGAAAAAATCCTGAAAATAGTACTTAAAAATTCAATGCAAACTGATTTCCATAAAATGGATGTGTTTGCAAAAGAACTAATTGCAGAAACTCAATTTGAATTAAAACAACAGTCCATACTACAGCATACTTGCAATGAAGCACTAGTTTAAATGGCCAACCACTTTAAAATCTAATGAAAAATAGATTTAGGCATATGCCAGGAACTACAAATGTGTACTTTGAACAAAAGGATCCCACCAAACACCTAAACACAAAACTTCACACAACAGACAATAGTACATATAAAGCAGAAACATTATCAAGTGCAAAGATGCACAATTATGATATCGACGTACGATTTATGCCTACATAAAACCTAATAAGAGGAAAATACCAAAAGACTTTAGACATCCTCTTCTGACATCAAATTATACACATTATTATCATAAAATTTACTATCACAAATGCATAAACTAAACAATACCAAGTAGTAATGAAAGCTACATTAAAATCAGGAATACTAATTGCTACGAAATTCTAGATGCTGTACAACATTTACAAATTAGGGCTGTTAATGATTCACAAACAAGAGACCCCCTTTCTGTTGACTTGCCATCTATTTAGATAGAATGTTAAAAGAAACCTTTTAACATTCAGCTTAATCTAAAACATACAAGCACTGAAGGTAATCAAATGTGTTGATGGATATATGGATTGACAGACACTCAAACAGATGTATGGCATTCACACAGCCACTTAAGTAATCACTATGTCCAACTTACACCAAAGCAGGCTTGACAAAAATAAAGATGAAGGTCAATGATTCAGTAAAAAAAAACTTTAATTGTCATAAATATACTTAAAATATTTTGAAAATCTGATACCAAGTCTCACTGTCATACCTATTCAGTTTAACTGGAAGCTGACAATAAAATCTAAACTGTTTTTTAAATACTGGCAGAGTACAAAGAAAGTCTTGACCATCTTTGGCAATGTTTTTTTGCAATAGTCTAGTACTGCATATAATGCCACAAAAGTGAACCCAAGACAAATATCACTTACCAGAACTAAATTTTCAAAATTCCTTGTTACTGTCACAAATTTAACTCTGGAAAACATACCGCCTGTCAAAAGTTAAACTGCCAGATCTGCCAGCTGAGAATCATTAACTTTCTATGAACTTTGACAAGAAAGGTAGATATGCTACTGCTAAATTTCTGCTTCCCAATTCTGTAACAACCTTTCTAATCTCATGAAAGAAATAAAGTTTTCATAATGATACTACAGCTATCTTCTGACACAAAATTTCTTTTCTTTCTAAATACTACAATTTGTCTCTTAGGCTGGTACCAATGAGGAAATAAAAGATTATGTACATAATGACTGGTGGAGATTTAGATGCTGTGTCTGGCTTTATTCTGCTTTTACAGATCAATATCCTTAATGTCTTTCCTTTAGGACACCAATTAAATTCTAAAATACACTGTACATCTATCAATACAATGGGTATGAGTGGCCTGATGATTCACACTATAGACAGTGTACTCAGGACTGAAGGTCACAAGACCTTTATGTTGAGCACTTGCTTGAACGAAAAGTTTATAAAAAACCCTAACAGATAATGTTTTTGTTGGTTGTTTTTTAACAGCCTTTTTAAAAATTCTTGGCTATATCACCACTGCAGAGAAAATGGAAGCTAAGTGCCATTCCAAAAGACACAGAGGTATCTGACCAGTGCTGGCGTATTTAGGTATCAAACCCACATCAACTGAATTACGAGTCCAACACTGCCAAATGAGCTACCCCTAACATGTATACAACTCACTATGGTACCCATGATCCCTAATGCAAGTGCCACTGGAAAAGTAATAGCTATACTGACTTGTTTCTCAAGTCAAGTAACCTTTACAATAAAAGATGCCCATTCATGACTTGGACATTAGGCACTGATTTGGCCTCTACAATTTCAAAGGGTTACTGTCTTTCTGTAATGTGCACCAAATGCAAACAATAGGACTCCAATCTGCCACTGAATACTGATCAGCTTACTCTGTTCACTTTCGGACACTTCAGTCCATCATAATCCACATCAAAACCTGCAAGCTTCAATCTTGTCAGCCACACATACACATCAGTCCGTATTAATCCATATAAAAACCAGTAAGCTTCTAGCTTGTGAACCAATAATAGTCTTTTATTATAAAAAAAAAAAAAATGTGTTTACTGTCATTTTACATGCCACTGATTACCAGAGGACATTAAATACATGCAATCCAAAATAATATATAGGGTAGTTCCACAGCTCATTTCTCATGCAAAATAGCTAAATTAAATATCTTGCTGTAAACAGGTGAATGTCTGAATATGGGAACGTAGTACATGTATACAAATTATTATAGACAATTTACAAAAAAAAAATAGATTTCCTGTACCTTTGACAAATAATGGACAGGGTTGTTTTTTGTTGTGGGTTTTTTAGTTAGTAATCTGCAACTCCCAGTTTAATTTTGGTACATTTACATCAAAAACTTTGTGCAGAGATGCCTTTATTTCTTCTTCAGTTTATAAGCAGACTGCTAGGTCTGTCCTCAACTATAGGATAGGTTGGATGAACATGTTACCTCAGGAAATGGGAATGGTATTGATTAAAAAAGTGCCAGAAAGTTGAGCTAAGTCATTAGGGATGATGGATTGGTCAAAACAGCACTAATGAGAGGCCTGGTCTATAACAAATACTAAGAAGGATTGAACTGATCAGCATGAAATCAATTTAGTGGTAGAAATGTAAACAAGAGGTCCAAACGGGCCTGATATCACTCACCAGTTTTACATAACAGAGGACCAATTTACTAAACAAACAGGCTCATGCAGTATTGTAAAAATACAACTTTGGTAAACTTATAATCTCCCAAACTTTATATCTGATTGATTTTACCCATTTTAATATATCATCATAAAAAAGAGTCAAAATATAAAAGCATAAATACATGTGCATATTCTCTTGCCAATGGCTGAAATTATCCAAGATCTTGATATTATCCCATTTACCAAGTTTTACAGAAACTGGAGGAGAAATATAGACCCTCAAACTAGTGAGGTAACACTCTCAGCCAATCCAATCCAAGGTATCTCATTAATATAAACTATATTATTTTAAAGTTTGATGAAAATCAGGTTTTAAAAAATACTGCTTCAAGCATGGCAATAAGCTCAGCCAATCAGAAGATTACTTCAATAATATGTGTCAATTCTGTTCACTTTTAATATTGTCTAAGGTCTTGTTTATATAGTATAAGCCCAATTTTTTGACCAACACTGGACCAGAAGTATGGCTTAATCTAGAGCTATAAGAAGCTCAACCAATCAGATGCAAGACTACCTCATTAATTATCATGAATCTTGTTCATTATCAAAACTGAGCAAGATCTTGATGACAATGCTTACTGTCAAAGTTTGATCAAAGTCAGATCCTAAATACTACCTTTCGACTGATCACAAGTTCAACCAATCTAACACATGCTTACCTAATTAATGCGCACAGATCTTGCTTATTATGGAACCCATTAAGATCTTAAATAACATAAGCAAGTTGTATCAAAATTAATTAGAAATATGACATCCAAAAGAACAGCAATCTTAGCCACAGAGATGCGAGGTCATCCAACTAGTACAAGTAGATGTTGTTCAAAATCACAGAAATACGGCCTCCATAGTGGTAACAGATAATTAGATGCAAGATCACCTCGCTAATATGCATGCATCTTGCTCATTAATGAACATATCCAAGATATTAATGATACAAGCAAATATTCTGAATCTGATCAAAACTTGACCAGAAATATGACCTCCAAAGTGGTAACAATGCCAACCAATCAGGTACAAGATCACCTCGTTAGTATCCGGGATCTCACCCATTAAAAAATTCATCCAAGATTTTGATAATATATACCCATGCTCCAAGTTTGACTGAAATCAGATCAGAAATATAGACAATAGAGTCATAACAAGCAATTGTTGGCAGACGGACACACAAAACACAACATAAACTCACTTAGCCATAATGGATTTATATGCGCATGTGTGAATATGTTGCCATTCTGATATGCCTGTAATTCAGTCACACAAAAAATGTGTGGCAATATACTATGGCATTATCTCAAACTCTAACCAAATACTGAACCAAAATGCTACTGTGTAAAAACTGAAAATTGTATGAGGGACAAACTCAAGTTTAAAACAAAGAACACAAAACAAAAGAAGAGGACTGAAACTCATGAAACAATAATGATGAAGTATGTTACATAGCACCATGAAAAGTATGTTACATAGCACCATGAAAAGTATGTTACACAGCACCATGAAAGATAAAAGACAAGTCCATCTTCAAAAGTATACACACATTTACACAAAAGACATACAAAGAAAATGTCATTTTTGTGAAAGTTAATAATGGAAGGAACTCTTGCAGGTCTTTTTATGAAAACAAATATTTTGAAGAAAAACAAATCTTCATTTTCTTTGTTAAAATGTTATTCTGTGATGCTGACCAAACTGACCAAAAATTGCTTGTCACTGTTTCTTACCATTATTCACTTATATATTATTTTGAATATTTACTGTGATAACGTGCTTACTTGAAAATGTAATGTATGAATTTTATCAGTTTTACAGAAGAGAGATTTAATCAAGCACCTTGCTTCTCAGCCTAATGAATGTATTCACTATGTATGGTCTTCTGGAAGATACAGTCACAAATATTGCTTAAAACTAAATTAGTATCCTGTATGTATTAGCTGATAGTGAGACATATACTAAAACTAAATTAAATTAGGGAAAGGAATGAGAGTTGGAGAATGCCATGGTAACAAGTTTCATCTGTATCTCTGCAGTTTTTTTCATAGTCTTAGCTCCTGCAGATGCTAAGATTAGTGACTGGGTGTCGAAGGTTAGGGATTTTCTCCTGGTTGTCTGGTTGCGTCTACCTTAAAGACTCATTTGACAACTGCTACAGCTTGAATGCATGCTATTCAACCAGTCTGAATTCATTTTACAAACTTCCACAAAATATTTACTGACATGGGCTAAGAATATGAATTTGGGTGAGCATAGGATTGAGCAACATTTACAGTTATTACCTAGATGCACTGTAACATGAAATAATTGGGATTGTTTACAGTTATTACCTAGTGGCAATGTAACAGGAGATAACTGGCAGCATTTACAGTTACCATCTAGTGGCACTGAAACAGATAATTGGCAGCATTTACAGTTATCACCTAGTGGCACTTTGTAACAACAGGAGATAATTGGCAATATTTACCATCATCACATAGTGATGTAACAGGAGTTAACTGGCATGACAAATCTCATGCTGGAAATCAGAAGTGTCACAAGTATTTTTGAAGACTGTTTGTGTGGGTGAATGGCTTCAAAACTGTCATGTGTTAAATACCCTGCCATGTGACTGCTATTTAATGGTACAACAGTGTGCCAACTTATAAAACAGACATATATGTATTCAGTTTACATGTACATTGTAACCTGAAAAGCTCAGAACAATTAATCCATCCATTTTACAATATGACACATTACTGAACCATGATAGTAGTCACATGATCAGATATTTATCATGTGCCAGCCACATGACAAATCCATGGACACTTTAGTCACATGACTAAAACAACCAAAATATTTTGAAATGAGTTTAAGTTACAACTGATTGGTTATTCAATATTGATGGAACAACCAATTCTCTTCCAGCAGCCCAGTAATTTGAAATGCTAATGTGTGGAAGGGATGTGTGACTTACAAATTGTTAAACATTGGATTTGATATGGAAATATTCTGTACTGATTGAAAAAAAGAACTTCAACTGACCATAACTCATGTTAGCAGAAAATTAGGGGTGATATGCAAGAAAATGAGAATCTTCAAACACACTGTAGTTGATTTATCCAGTCACTGTTATTAATTTGGCAAAGTACACAAGGAATACTGATGGGGCAGATGCATCAGACTGCACTTACCGCATGTGTAAAATTTTAAGTGACTGCTGACCGATTCTGTCATGTTATCCATAAATGGTATGTTGTCCTTGGAGGACATTATACCATTTATCACTAATGGTACATTGTCCTTAGGGGCACTTTCTTATTTAAATTTTTGTACCGGTTTTACAGCAATTTGAACACATCAATAGCATTATCATGATAAGGCAATACCTTTCCCATGGCACACCAAGGAAGCTAACTCAGACTGGCCTGAGTGGGCATCAGACTTGTGACCTGTGAACGAGGATAGTTGAATGCTATACTAACTGTGCAATCATCACTACCTGGATGGTGGTACTATTGGTACTATTGGTAAAAGTAGGTCTTTGTTATCATGGACACTTTCTGTACATTCAGTCAAGAAAATGTATGGGTGTGTTCAAAGGTATTTGAAATTTTATCAATAGGATATGAAAACATTATATTATCGGAAAAAACACACAGAAAAAGGAAAACACTACAAACGGGTCCAGTAAATATCCCGAGACATCTGATTTCAAGACAATACACTGCAACTTTAATATGTAAGCCAAGATGCAAATTGAAAATATTGAGCCATAACCATAAATTTCAAGCACTAGCAATGCAGTAACACAAAACATCTCGAAATGATGATGTATAAGTATACCAAGTTTCATCACCTAATCTCAAATGGCCTAACACTGTAGAAGGGCACAGTTCATAGAAAACTTAAAACAATGAGCCTTGACCTTGATCTTGAAAACAGGACCACCAATGTGGCATGTGATACACCTTTAAGTGATGATGTACAGGTATACCAAGCTTCATCTTTAACCTCAAACAGCTATAAAGTTACGGAGCAAAAAAAAGGAACTGTGATGCAAAACTTAATACACCTCTCCCTCGATAACTCGCGAACATCAGGGTCCAAAAACACAAACCACACTATAAGCGAGGGCGTGAGTTACCGAGGGACCTCCAAAAAACCCGCTAGACATCTAGAAAATCGCATTGTTAGGGTTGGGGGGAGGGGGAACTGGGCTGTGTAATGGCTGAATCCTCGTTTTATAATCGAGTGGAGAAAAATCGTCAATAAAGCGCTTTTTCTGATGAAGTTGTTCGTTATTATCTATATATCACATTTATTTTCAAACTGTCCAACATCTGAAAGACCGATAACATGACTGCAACTGGTTTCAACAACCAAACACGGTACACGAAAACATTCGTGTATTACATCACGGCTTTTTGTTTTGTTGATTAGTCTGGTTCATGAGGTGTGTTGTATAACAGCATTTCACGAAACTATGAGTCTACGAAGCAGGGAACCAGACTAACTGTTGATATACTACCAAACAAGATTCTTTTTATCAAAAACACGTAACATTTATTTCGTCAGACAATCGTCTACGTCGAAACTCAATTTCTGTATTTTTCAATTAGAAAAATATTCATGCCGTGATTTCATTGCAAAAGTAATAGTGAAACTTCTTATCATGCTTGAGGATATCTCTACATGCGAATTCAAGAATTCTCTGAAACTCGTTTTTCCCACAAAGGTCTGTATCTGTGAAACAAGGCTCATTATTTTACGAAGTACTCATTTCGCTTGGCTGCCTTGCTATCTTTAATCACATTTATGATTGAGTAGGTAATTTTTAAGGTAGTTTAATTAGATATGTACACAATAAAATGTATCACAGTGTTCGATTGATCAACTGAAATGATTTACCCGACATACGACCGGTGCCGCTGGTTCTTAAGCATGTAGGATTTGTATGCCTTTAAACTTTTTTTCAATTCCACCGGCTTTATTTGATTCAGAAGACATAATTACCGTGATAATAGAAAAGGAAGCCCTCTTTTTATTTAGTGCAACAATACAACAGATGCTTCCGCTAGTCCGATATCAAAACACGGTGGGCACTTAATTAGGTTCTCAGCGAAACGCTTGTGGACATAGCTGTTACAGTAGATTGACACATTTTACGTTTAATTACAAGAGGACACATTGCATTTACGATGATTACACTTAAAAGGAACTAAAAGATAGAACTAGAACACAAATTTCAATTCATAAAAAAATTTATTTAATTGGTATTTATTTATTAAAGTACTGTCTCTACTTGGCATAAGTGACATTTTCATTGATCAAAATGTCCTTGAATATTGTTAATTGCGGTTTACTAAGAATGTCGTTTGAAAAGAAAATGTAGCAAATTATATGACTTCTTATTAAAAGTCATTATTTCATAATGTTGATTAAATTTCCAGGTCCTATCTACCATTTTCGACGATAAAACGAGCGGTATATCAAGTTTCCATTACTAATTTCGATCGCAATTTTCTTCAAGTTCAACCAATAGGGATCCATTTTTTTTGTATTTTCTGGTTTAAAAATTGGGATCCACGCCTCACCCCGCATTATAAGCGGGTTCGCGATTTATCAGGGCGCGAGTTATCGAGGGAGTGGTGTACACTGAATTGTGATCTTGACCTTGAAGATAGGACCCATAATGTAGCATGCAACACACCTTCTAGTGATGTACAAGTGTGTTAAGTTTCATCCTAAATCTCAAATGGCTAGAAATTTGTACAGCTGAAGGGAAAGTAATGGAAAACTTAAATATTAATCTGTGATCTTGATCTTCAAAACTGGACCTCCAATGTGGTACTTTTGACAGACATTCTTCAAATTACTGGGCTATATATGCAGATTTTTAACATAGCTTTAACAACTTTAGTCATATCGCTACGATGTCTGCAGTATGGCAGTTTATACTGATGTTTAACACTTGGGCATCATGTTGCAGTACACAGTTCAAGATATTTCGATTAAAAAGGGTATTAATTCATCAGCTGTTTTTAACATATCAAAGAATCATTTGAAGCTCAAAAAAGTTTGAGCAAGATCAGAAGATGGGTCCTGCATTTGTTGATGGCTGATTAAAAACAGACTCCAGCTGAAATTGCCAAACAGCTACTCACCAAATATGTAATGAGTGACTAAGAGACATTTGAATCAGATTGCTACAGGTGATCAAACTGATTTTACTTTTCTGAATATGACTCGTGAGAAAATATAATTTCAATCAGATAAAATGAGCAGAGACCAAAAGTCACTTGATGTAGTCAGACAGTCAAGTGAGTTTTGAAGTCATTAGTTTTTATGCAAAAGACCAATTTATCAAGGTACCTGTGCTTGACTCGGGTAGTGTCACTGGTTATGTGTATGCTTTCAAAGTTGCCAACAGTTCTGGAACACTACTGAACTACGAGTCAATACACCAGTACCTATGGGATCCATCTACTCCATGACAATACACTGGTGCATAAATATGAAGGTGCACAGCATCAAAACTTTGCCACATCCTCCTTATTAAATAGTGCCAATTAATTTTGTGGTGAATCCCATTATCAAAGACTTCCTAAGGGGCAGGTGATTTTAAAAGCTGCCATGTGGTTGGAATGGAAGTCTTCAAGAGTAAGAAAAACATACCAAAGGATGAACACAAAATGACACTGAATAATTAGATAATCTGACTGAGAAAGTGCGTAGAGGTGCATGGGTAGGGAGTACTTTAAAGAGATGCACTTTTTAAATACCCTTAATGTTATTTGATTAATTGCTGTTATGTTTTTGATCTAGCAATGCAAAGGTCAGTTGATTATTAACTGTTTGTTCATGGACAGCTATACATATCTGAGAAAAGCTGAAATACCTTGAAGAACAAACCATCAAATAGTTTTACAGTTACAGAGCTTTCTTGATGTGAACATCAAGTCTCATTACCTATTTGTTGTTTTATTTGTAGTAAATAATTTATTTTGTATTCCTCTGACTTTTCTATCTACATGTACTTCTCTTAAAACATGATTACAAGAAATAGTCACATGCAGGGTACAACTACCTATAAACTACTGTCAGTAACTTCAATGTGACTGGTCTTTTGAACTCTTTGCAAAATGAATTTTGATCGACCAATCTGCTCACAAACAGATAACAATTCCTTTTTTCTGGAGCCTTGATGAAATTAGATAGCATATATAATCACTTAAAACGTGAGTCCAACTGCAAACTGCACATCATGGGTCTATGAAAGTTTGTTAGGAGTAATCAGTAGAACAAACAATACAGATCTGATCTGCAGGCACATTATGTTATGACAGATCAGGATCATTATTGTTTGCAGTTTGACTCAACTTTACAAGTAAGTATATATGGTAATAAAACATTTAGCTTAAGGCAATGTAAAGAACAGCGAAAACTCTTGGCTGTTGTTGCTGTGGACTAGAATACCTGCTTGTCTACAGTACCTTTGGCAAATAGTTTTGTCTCTTTCTCTGCATGGTCACACATTACATATTTTTATAAACCAGTAAATTTCACATTGGCTGGTTCCCAAAACTTCAAAATTACCAAAACAACGGTGTGTAATTGTTTTATTACATGATCAAGTGCAAAACTTTAAAATTTAACTTGTTTCAGACCATTTAAACTGAATAACATCATGAAAATAAGTCATGATGTCACACAAATAGGTCATTATATCATACAGACAGGCCATGACATCGTAAATGTATAATATTATCCATTATTGCAAATCACATGATGCTGCTTCAACCAATTAAGAAACATCCCTACCAGGGATCATGTAAAAACTGGCATATTAATGTGATCTACTTATTTACTTATATTGATGTTCATTTATGATTCCCATCCTGAATTCAGATAAATAAAATACTGAATACCACATTTATCTAATAATACGTCCATACTTCATGATAATAATAAATAAGCCCATGACTGATGTTAAGCCAATCCTCATTATTACACAATGTTGGCAAATATTTACCAAGGAGATTTCTATCTTAAAATAAGCTAACCCCTTACAATTTTTTACTTTTTGTCTGGTACCCCTTCCTTCACATGGGAGAAATAATATAACTGCTGACAATAAATCTAGCAAAATGTGAATTCCCTAAAAGACTCAATTTGAAACTAATATGAAGGTCAGGTTCTCTGTGGCTATTCAAAGTAATTATCTTCCTTCCCAAAAGTTTAGCCTATTTTGTCCACTTCAGATTATTTCATTTTTTTAATAACTGCAAAAAATAGAAAAATAAAATATGCAGTTACATAGAAATTTTCAAAGTGAGACTTGATTTCCTCATATTACAAATATGCTGGCGATTACCCTCACTTTTTATTGGTCTTTTTTGCTTTGTTTTTACAGCTTAAAGCTGTGCACAATCTGTCTAATACTGACATCCTGGGACAGCAAGAGTTTTTTTGTTTTGTTGTTGTTGTTGTTGTTGTTGTAGGGCTTAACACCATTTTTCAGCACACGATAGGCTATACATGGCGGCCAGTATTATTGGTGGAGGAAGAACCCGGGAAAAGCCCGGAAAGAACCACCGACCCACGAGAAGCTACTGGCACGCTTTCTCACATATCTACATTGGCCGAATCCGAGACTCGAACCCACGCAGACAGAGGTGAGATGGCAGTGATCCGTAACGGACAGCGCTTTAGACCACTCGGCCACTCGGGGCTCCACTTTTGTTTTGAAAACCCGCAAGTTAATTTATGAATAGGATGTGTCTGTTTGCATGTGCCATTCTAAACTTTCTACTGGCTTGACTATGTAAGCATGATTAAGGTACTGGAAATCACAACAGTTCATTTACATGTTATTACATCTGCCCAATGGTGGGGGTCCAATTTTCAGATTCTTTTCTTTGCTGCTGAATTTAGTTCACATTTCTGCAAAATCATCTCATGCCATCAGCTCAGTTTTGAACTTATTTTGTGGGCTTGGTTGGTTTCAAACAGTGCCATATATGCTACATCTTGCCAAGGAAGAGAAGTTAAGTGCCTGTTCCAAGGACACGCTGAAGCAGTTGACCTCTAATGGTTAGGGAAGGCAGCTGAGACCCTTGGATTTCAAAAGTATAATGATATTATAAGCTGAGCTACCATGGCTCCTTTTTGCAAGTGAAATGCAGCTTAAATTAATATATGGAATCTGAAGTCCTACATTATATAAATTCTAATCAACCCAACAATTTGTTTTAATCTCTTTGGTTTAACAATGACATTCCAATTCCTCCCTGGCCTCATAATTCAAATATTCACAGTAATAATGCTCATACAACACACCAATGGTGCCAGAATGTACAACATTTCTTGAATTCTGTACAGTACACTAAATATGACTCAGAAAGCACCAACTGATGCAAGGACAAGTCCTTGACATTAACTGGCAACTCTATTTTGCAAGAATATCAGAGGATAAAAGACTAATTCAATTTTCAAGAATGCCAAGGAAAATACATGTAATTAAATTTAATACATTTAATTGAAAACACTTTATCAGATGCTTTTGTCAAAAGAGTTATAACTCCAGAAAGTTCATAACTACATGTATATGTTCAGTCATTTGATGTTTTCTGAGCACACGGTGACATGCTATTTGTATCTCCTGATTCAATTGTTTGAAGAAATCCCAAACAAAAATAGGGTTAACAGCTGTATGACCTATCGCTTTATGATCAACCATTTTGGAGTGGACACGTAACTTAACCTCAAATAAGACACAAAAAATGATACATTTCAGCCAGAATCTTAACAATCCTCTTTCCCTTCATTAATAAAATGTAATTTTGATACTGAACTGCATGTTTACATACTGAACAGTGACCACTCCAGTGGCCAAAGTGGTTAGAGCATCTGCCTCAGATGTGGGAGGTCACAGGTTCAAACCCAACCAAGTCATACCAAAGACATAAAAATGGTACTAGCTGCTGCCTCGCTTGACACTCAGAAAAATTAAAAGGTTTAATTGTTAGGTCTGGTCAGCCTTGTGTCAGCATAATGTGACTCAGTGTGACATGAAGCTACACGTCGGTGGCATGATGCCCCAGTGCTAGACATCCCTATAAACTGTCATACTGCAGAAATCGTAATGATATTACTAGAATTGCTAAGGCTACATTAAAAACGTGAATCACACATCACACATACTGAAATGCAAAACTGACATTAGGATCAACAAAGAAAGTACAATTTATGAATATTCATCCCACACAAATATGAAAAATCAATACAAAACAGAACAAATGGCTTTGATACAAAGCCCTTTTTATATAACTAACCCATTAGAGTCAAAAACTGACCTACCTGTAATACCTAAGAAACAAAACCACCAAAATCTGATCCAAGTTTGGTAATTCAGAAAGTAAAATCAAGGTTAATATATGATAATTCCCATCTTGGCCACACTGTGTGAAGTTTTCAATTCAACATTGCCATGGTTGCTGCAGTAGACTTGAACTTGCTGCTGTTGCAGCTGGATCAATATGTGGCAGAGAATTGTGGGAATGCTATTGACTGGTCTAAGTATTAATCTAATTATATAGGCAACCAAAGGGAATTTACTCTACATGATCAATACTAACACTTAATGAGAAGAATACCCCATCACTCTTATCACAAGGAGTATTGTATGGAATCAGCAGACAATCAAAATAGGCTTGTTAACCCATAAATGGTTTAAAGTGATCATGTTTTCTGGAATAAAATGAGGGCTCTGCTTTTGCACTGAAGTAAATGGTATGGTTCATGAGAAGTTAATGAAAACAACTCAGTAACCTGTCATTTTCTTGTGATGAACAGGGACATTTATAGTGACACTGCACCATTTAAGAAAAAATAATCATTAATTAAAAAGTATATTGGAAGCTCCTGAACACCTCATAACTACAGTCTATTAATTATTAATGCATTTTAAAAAGAGTTTTCTTATATGTTTTGCTTTTATAAATTTTAAGACATATTCATTATTATCCCATGCTTTAGCAGTGGATACTGTGATACCCTTCGTCTGTAGGTCTATCTGTAATCACAACTCCTCCAGAACCATTTGGTGGAAACCTATCACACTTTGTACACAGACTTCCCATAGGGCAACCAACTGCATAAACCACTAGATAAGATCTATGCAATTTCATACTGAAAAAATCCCATCTCCATGTAGAAAATTCTTTTCAAATTTCATAAGCTATTTGTTTCATTATCATTTTCTGAATAAATATTTCCTTCTTTACTGATAAGTGACTGACCTTGTACAAAATGCAACCCCAAAGTATCGCTTTCAGTTCTAATCCATGATGCACCCCTAATCATTTGGGTCTCCAAACTTCATCACTCTTTCCCCAGATATATATATATATGTGGAAACATATACACACAAATCTTGTCCAATTACAACCTGAATCTCATCTTAAAATATTACTTTTTACCAATATGAATCAACAGAACATGCTAGTCTGGTCCACTCAGTTAGTCCCCAAATCTGGATTGGTATGTTAACAATAACAATAATATTAATAAAGTCTTTATTTTATGAGGGTGACACTATTAGTATAGGAAAATATGTAAAATACAGCCTGGAAACAAATATCCTACAAAAAGGTATGATGGACTGGTGTACACAAGAGCAACTAAGTACATGGATTCAGCACACAAAGCACAGTGTACACCAACATGCATAATTGAAAAAACACACACGTGTTCACCCAGTGACATTTTATATAATATATGATTATGATAATACAAATATACAACAAAGTTGGCTATAACCAGTCTCTCTGACTGCTCCGGTGGCCTAGTGGTTAGAGCGTCCGCCTCAGATGCGGGAGGTCGTGGGTTCGATTCCCTGCCGAGTCATACCAAAGACTTACAAAAATGGTACTAACAGCTGCCTCGCTTGGAGCTCAGCGTTAAGAGGTTAGTGGTAGGACTGGTCGGCCTGGTGTCAGGATAATGTGACTGGGTGGGACATCATGCTACATGTCTGCGGCATGATGCCCCAGTGTTAGACATCACTATAAACTGCCACACTGCAGACATTGTTGCAATATGGCTGAAAATTTTTTAAAGCTATGTTAAAAATCCAAATCACACAAACACATACACACACACACACATATAACCAGTCTTGAGTTACAGACATTATCTGGATTGCATCTGTTTTAAAGAATTGTGATGAAAGGAAGGTTCTGATGATGCTTCTTAAATATCTTTAGGTAGACAGTTCCAAATGATTGGACCTGAGAAAGCCAAATTATCTTTACACAATTCAGTTTCGGGCTTAGGTAATATTAGATGACATAGAGCACAGCATCGACAGACTAGCAACTGTATTGGTATTATTTGTCCTTTTACTGAACATATCATTTACATAGTTGGGCACAGAACCATTAGAAACTTTATACATAAATGTAGCCTTTCTTAAACATATTCTTTCATGGATAGTCATGATCTTCAAATCCTAAAATATTATCCTGTAGTTTAAGATTAAAAATTTTTTAATTTTTATGGTAACCAGATATTCTTTCTTGGCCATCTTGTTGGTAACACTATTAATATGCTCCGACCATAACATATCATTTTCCTAAAAGTTTATCCTGCATAACATTTTTCAGTTCCACATCATTAAAATGGATGTGGAGAATATTATCATTAATTCTATTATGTCTCTCTTGAAAGGTTATCAGCATCACTTTGGCTTTGTCTAAATTAATAACCATTCCATTATGTTTATACCATTTAGACGGTTTAATAGGAGCATTATGTAAGTTTCTATTGACAGTAGTTTTAGAGGAGTTAATATCACATAAAGTGGCATCATCAGAATAGAGATCAGTTTCAATATTTACTGTATGCAAATACAGATCATTTATAAACGTAATAAATGGTAGTGACAAAGCCACACACTCTAGTCACATGACCAAACCAATCATTTCAAATGAGTGTAGTTGCAACTGAGAGGTTCCCCCACCCCCACCACCCCACCCCACCCTGACATCCATGAAATATCTAATTAACTGCTGATGGAGCATAGTAATTCAAAATAGCAACAGGAGGTAGGGTTGTGTTATTTCACATGGAGTTACAAGTTGTCAGACATGGGATCTGACATGGCAATATGTTCTACTGATAACTGAAGGCCTCTTCAACTCACTTTAACTCAAAGAGCTTCTAACAATATGTAACAAGTCCACAGAAACAATTAATATGTGCACATGTATGTTACAGACAAATCTGTCTGCAATTAATTGCAGAGTTTTATGAACAGGTGAGCTGAGACCCCTAACCACCCAACATACCAATACAGGAGTTGATTTATTAAACTAATGCTACTCAAACTCATTACAAGTTTATTCTTTTTCCTACTGAGAGCTGAATCAGTGTCTCTCTAACTTGTCTCTTATTGTAGCCATGATAGTTCAATCTCCTTTGTACAGTATGAATTGCAATAGGGACTGGCAATGATAAATTTATAATGTATTCCCTCTTGCAAAGCACTTCTCATAAGAGTCCACCTTCATCAGACGCCGCCTTGCATGACTTCAGAATAGTACCATATATACCCTCTTAAAAGATGAATCCAACTGCAAACTGCACAGCCCCAGATCTGTTGTTGCATAATGCACTGGCAGATCTGGGTCTGTGCAGTTTGTCAGGAGTAATCAGTAGAATAACAACACAGACCCTGATCTGCAGGCACATTAATTGCTATGGCAGATAGGATCTACATTGTTTGCATTTTGACTTGACTTATAAGTGAGTATATATGGTGTATATTTAGCATTTTGTCCCTCTCAAAAGAGGTCACCCCTGGCTGGAAGCCACCTTGCCTGGCACTAAAAGAGTATATATTTATCATTTTTCCCATCTTATTAATGTGGCTAAATATCAAGATCTATTTATAAGATCTGATGAGCATGTTCTGCTGACCTTGTTATTCACCAATCAAATCATAGATTTCAAAATTTCTGAATGCAAAAAACATCACTTGGAATACATAATTACTAATGCTAACTCTCACTAACATGAAATGCAATGTTTAATCTGATAGGTTACCAAAACTAAAAATGGACCAGAAATTCCAAAGGTCCCTAGAGCATGAACTTTTATCTGTGTCTGTCCGATTTCCATTATGTCAGATATTTCAATTTTAATCAGACTGTTCCCTTCAGGCAAAGACACCTGTTTGATCAGGTCAAATCGGCAAGACTGTATTGGGAGGGCCACTGTATTATAAAACTGGCCAAACATCTAGTTGTCTTTATTGTCTTCAAATCACTCAGATCACCTCTCAAAGTCTTCTTCCATTCTGTATCCTATTGTCCACTAATCGACTTGAACAATAGCATTTTTCTGCAGTGAATACAATATGCTTGTTTCTTTTCACTAGATGACATTTCTTTTGCTCAGCAAGCCATGGATTGTGACAATATGAGTGAAAGTAAACTCCTTACAAAGTCCTATGCAGACCTAAATTTTTATCATGTCAACACCACACCATAACCTATTTTCTGATACATGTATGTTTCATGATGATGACATAATCCAAGGTGATGAAATATATCTGGCCACTTAATGCGTTTCTGACCTTTTCAACTTTAATCACACTCAGATATTAAGCCCCTTTGTTTCTTTTTTTTGTTGTAGAGCATAAAACTGGCAGTCCAAGTGTTGTGAGTTTCAATACCCACCCGGGCCAGCTGGAGTCCACTGCCTTGATGTATACTTGGATAAGATGCTTACCTTCCATTTTCTCAGCATGATGGCATTAAAACTACCAAAAATCAACAAAAAAAACTAATTTACCCACACACCCCACACACAACTACCTTTAAAATATCAGTACTACATTAGCTATTACTATTGTGTAGCTGAATCTGACAGTTTGGTAGGAGCCTGAGGACCTTCAAAACTGGTAAAAGAAAAACAAGGAAATATTCATCCTTTTAATAGAAGTGTCCACTATTATTAGATGGTATCCCCTTGGGTCACTATTTGTGCAATGACTATGGGCCTATAGAAAAGTTGCCCTCACTTTTAAACAAAAGTAGGAGAAAGAAATGCGACATCACCAAAATGCAGCTTTCATCACATACTCTACAGATGAAAAAGTTAGGTAGGCCTATGATGTAACAATGGCTCAAACCTTTATTCTTCATGAATAGAACATTGCGCTAAGTAAAGTTTTTTTGGCTGTTGTGACAATCCAGCTTGGAATAGCCAAAATATCAATCAAGCCCATAAGCAGGGAGGAAAAGGTATTTCCTCCCTTTTCATTCCCTTTAAGAAGCTGCTAAATAGAAACGTAAAGCCCTAACTTGGCATTAAAGTACATTTTGATCATCCCCTGCACAGATACAGCTGAAAATGGGGATCTGTACAGAGAGTGCTACAATGAAAACTGTCTTTCTGCTTTAAAAAATCATGGTTGGCATAGGAGAGAAACCATAATATAACTGCCAAGGACTTGCAGACTGCCTGGTTCTATGGGCATGAAGCTCACTCCTTTGTCCCATGGATGCTAAGGAAAGCAAGAGAACAGTCTTGAAGGTATATGTAAGTTTCATGAAAGAAGCTTCTCCCAGTGTTTGAAGTGGGGCTTAAGTTAAAGACCATAAGACAAAAGAAATTCCATCAAGACCTTAGAAAACAAGAATCCTGACCAACGTTGGGGCCTTTTGGACTGTACAAGCCTTTGATAATGTAAACCAAACACATCTACCTTTCATAAAGAAAAAGAAGAAAATCTGCCACTGCATTCAGTGAGGGACAGCTAGGATTAACATGTTTCCTACTGCACCAATCACAAACATGGTATCATAGACCTTGGATGCAGAGCATCTCCTAACCTAAATGATGCACTCGGCAACTAAGAAACTTGCTCTGGCGGATGGATCATTTCAGCCGAGCCCAGTCTAAAGGTGGAGAATCTGTGGGCTGTTGCTTAGGAGGGAGCACCTCAGTACTACAACAGAAGTTCCTTCCTCTAGGCAATGTCCTAGGCTGGTCTACCAGCAGAAGGCTGTCAAAATGAGTAAGGCAGTTGAGGTCCTTACTTTTTTAAGTACTTGTGGGATCATTCTGAGGGGTGGGTAGGTGTAAGAAAACAGACTATCCCACTTCTGACTAAATGTGTAAATTACCCTGGCTCACTGATCTGGGATTGGCAAAACAAAAGAAAGAAGTTAGTTGCTTAACCTTGTCACAAAGAAATCAACCAAGGGTCTCCACAAAAGTCTAAACAGGGAATCTGCTACAGGTTGGTTCTGAAACCATTCTGTGAAGACTATCTTGATCCTCACGGTCAGACTGTCTGCCAAAACATTATTTTTGCCAGGAATGTTCCAAAGTTGGAGGATAATCCTTTTTGACATTGCCCAGTAAGAAGGTTCCAAACCTTCAAGCAGAGAGAAGGGCTTGTATGCCTCCTTGTTGCCTTCACACTGCATCTTCTTAAGTTCTTGATGCACCCCTGAAAGACTAATAACACTGTCCTCATTTCTAAATTGCTAATGTGAAGGATAGATTCCTTCTGAAACCATGAACCCTGAAGAATCAGTCCTTCTGGCTCCAGATAAGCATGCAACCCTGAATATGATGCATCTGTGAAAAGACAGAAGTTGGGTTCTGAGGCATGCATGTGGACTCTGGCAAGAAACTGGCCTTGATTTGTCCACCAAATCAGATGAGGTTGGAAATTCTGGCCTACAGATAAATGATGATGCTAATTTTCCACCGGGAAAGATTAACTACACAATAGCAACAGGTTACATATTGCCAATATTAAAATTAATGTCTCTTAAAATAAAATCCTTTGCATGCACATCATCAGTCATCTGACAATGGGATTTTATTCTGTTTACTGAATCTAATCATGATGCTTCAGATGATTGATGTATTTTGGTTTCAAAATACATTAACACTGTGTGTATCATAATACAAAATTGGAACTTCTACTTTATGTATGCACAGTATATAACACCAGTCAAGATCAAGCTTCATCAGATCATGAAACCAATTAAAAAATGGCTTGCAGCAATCTTATGCAGCAAAATTTCTTGTCTGCTACATGTAGCTGATGTCTGGAACAAAAAAGACAGAATGAACTAAGTAACAAATCTTGACACAAAATTCAAAGAAATAATCACATCACATATGAGAGGATACTTTATCATAAGGGGCTACTTTATTATATATTACTGCCGAGTCATGACCATACCCATGTTATATGTGGGACTGCACTATACTTAGGCTCCTAATAAGGGGCTACTTTATTATATATTACTAATCAGCCCTGACTGTACCCATGTTATATGAGGGATTGAACTATGCTGAGACACCTTATGAAGGGCTACTGTATAAAATATAACTGTACAGCCATGACTGTACCAATCTTATATGAGGAACTTGTACTATTCCAATGCACTTTATGTGGGGATAGTCTTTACTATATATTACACTACATCCATGTCCTTAACCATGTTATATGATGGAATGTAATATACTGAGTTACCTTATGAGGGGCTACTTCATTCTATATTACTGTACAGTCATGACCTTACCTGTGTTAAATGAGGGCCTACACAATACTGAGGCACCATTTGCAGGGCTACTTTATTAAATATAACTTCACAGTCTTGAGCTTGAAGCTCTGCACAATACTGAGGCACCTTATGAGGGGCTAATTATTAAATATTCCTGTAGAGTCATAACCTTACCCATGTTATACAAGGGTCTATACAATACTCAGGCACCTTTTGTGGGCTACTTTATTAAATATTACTCTACAGCCACGACCTTATCCATGAATAATAATGGTTCAAATGCATACATATAATTTTCTTCCTGCAACATGATGATATTGTTTAAGAAAAGACCAATGGACAGAAGGGCTAGCAGCAAAATCTCTGGTTTATGAACAGACCAATGGATAGAAGGGATAGCAGGAAAATACACTTCTCTGCTGAAATGCAGTACCTACAGAAAGGCAAACAAACTCTAATGCAACATTATTAATTAGACTACAGATGATGCCTCTCATTTATCAATACAGTCGGTCAAAATGTATACCTCAGTAACTATTCAATGAGACAATTAAAGATCTAAAAAAATCTCCTATGTATATTTCTCCATTGATTTGTCATTTTGTACAAACATAATTCAGACAAATCAAACACTCATTAATATATCTTTATACCAAAATGCTCTTGAAGCTAGAAATCTATACTTGGATAATAGTGAACCTGTTGCTATGGCAACAGTGACGCAAATACACCACTTTGTGCATAGAGAATATCAATAGTCACAAACAGTCACCAATCAAGCTTCTGGACCAAGCCACTGAACAATACTACACAGCGGAAAGATATTACTTTAATCAATACAAATAAAGCAGGAGAATGCTGGCCTGCATTCACAGCTGGCACATCAAGTATCCATACAGCCATCTTCACAGTTTCTTGTTCTTATCAATGGAACCTACTACATGTAGCAAAAGTGTTAATCAATATCCCCCTTTCTGTTCCAAACATTACATGCCCAAATTGGTACTTTTTACAAGTAAGACTATTCCAGAGATATTGTAGAGTAAAAGGAAACAAAGTTATCCCCACCCTCTTATTGAGTAGTGCAAGCAGAAAATAGCAAACACAATGTAAGACTATATGCATTTAAATTATGTATCAGTATACACAAGAAACAATTAAAATAGCTAAAATGGAAACATGTATAGTTCTGGAAAATCATTAAGGCAATGCAACAGAACATGTTAGTCTGATGTCAGTAACATTTGCCAAGTTTCAGAGTAATTCATCCAATGATGTGAAATTAGCTGAACACATGGGAATTATCATATATGCAGTAAAACCTCCAGTATCCAGATCAACTGGGAACATAAATTTCATCAAGATAACTGGTCATCTGGTTTACCAAACTTAGCTCTTAACAAGTGTCAAAGGGCAACGATCAAGGTAAAATCAGCTGACATTGATTTGTTCACACATGGGAAGCCATGGTAGCTCATTTGGTAGAACAATGGATTCATACATCAAGGGTCATGGGACTGACACCCATCCAGCCCCACTTAGGTCTGCTGCCTCAATATGTCCTTATAGTATGCAGAACCCATTTCCTTGGCATGATATAACCTGCAATTTGTTAAAAGTATGATTAAAACCAACAACAACAAAGAAACATTTCACAGAAATGCCAGTAGGTGATTAACATTTATCACTTTTTAAGTCACCACTGATTGTTGATCAACACTTTATTACATAGGCCTGGACTACAGACAGTACCTGATTGAACCATTAGTTAGCTTTTATTCCTTTTATTACTTTTATTAGTCTTTATTACTTTTATTAACATTTATTAGTTTTTTATTATTTTTACTAGCATTTATTAGTCTTTTATTACTTTTATTAGTCTTTATTCCTGCTTGATTAGTTTTAGATTTCTGTCTCACCAATTACATACTGTAGTAGCACCTATACAGTTTAGGAATAAACTTTCTCTCATCTCTTATGTATCTCCCTTTCTTTCTCCCTCTTTCCAAATCACATTTATTTTTCTTGTAAAAGAATTAAGACATTCATAATACATTGTAATTATAATTGCATCAGATTATATTTGATCAAAAACATATCTAATTTTACTCATTCTGTTCTCTATGATTGACACTTTCATGTTGACATTTGTCTTGTAGACACATGCATACTGCAATAAGTAAATGCATTCTGGGGACACCATTGTCCATACCAAGTCCATATGGGGAACACCCTAGTTCATATGGGGATCATCATAGTCCATATGAGCAAATAGTCTGGATAATCAGCATGATGTTTTATACTGTACAGTACAAACATTTAATAACAAGTAAGTGATATAACTCTGAAAAACGAGCAAGCAACTCTGACAATCAGCATGCAGATAATCAACATTTTACTGTGGTACATATATTTCACATAATGGGGAATAACTCAGGAAACAAGCAAACAACTCTGATAGGTGGCGCTCTACAGTTTCGTATTTTGCATAGGGTTAGAATTTTAAAGAAAAAGAATTCCCCTGGGTTTCCTCACTAGTAATACTGGCTATTTAAAAAGACCTTGTATATCTTAGGTATTGTTAAAAGAACCTTTAATTCCCTTTATTTTGGTGTATGATTGATGTGTGTAATATGGGTTATAAAGTATACAGCTTGGCCTTACTCCAGATGTGCACCTTTCAAAAAAGTGCTAGCTCCACTTGCTCATTTCACTTCCTGAACTTCAGAGGTAAATTGTAAAAAAAAGAGCCAATAACTTTTTTTACATTTTATATATTTGGTAATTCATTCATTGCACTTTCAGAAGCTGGTATTGTCTAGTCTGGCAAAATTCATTTTTCCCTATTTTAATAGCTGCT
>JAECUM010008515.1:0-56109 GCA_016617855.1 Megalonaias nervosa | reverse complement strand
TGCCCATATCTTTCGGTTGACAAGCAAACACTTATCTATAAATAAAATAATATAAATAAAATGAAACTAACAAAATTAAACAGATTAGAGAGTTATCATTTTTTTCTAGGCATACGGTGCATGTCACTTATTTCGCTTGAACCATCGCTCTAAATCACTCGGCCATGCGCTCAGAAATATGTCGAGATACATATAACCAAGATGACTGTCTTTGGCTACGTTGCTTTATTTAGATATAAACTTAATGCTAGTGGATATAGCACGAGCGTTTAAGACATCTAAGCAAATATTTCAGTGTACTGAATCTTTCGTTGCAAAAAACCCTGCTGAAATTAAAATATTAAACTTCTCCCATAACTGTCACCACGACAAAATTAGTACGACTGAAAGTTTCTATTCTTCAATTTAATCAATTGAATGCATTGCATTTTTCCGCGAAAGACCTGGAAAAATCTTCAGACTGTGGACTTACAATAATGTAGACATCTTAGACGACACGCTGAGGTCATGTGAAATGCAATATCAGAAACAATGTCCAATAAAATTGCCGTTCTGGTGATAACATTTTGACCCTTACCTTCATTGAATATGTTATGATGCTGAAGTTACCGTTATCATCGTCGGTAGCGTGTATTTCCGTGAAAACTAAAATGGGCGTGTTTACGTCCGTCTGAAATTAAATTAGTAATAGTAGTAGCATCTACCCAAAAGGCCGAGTTCATCAACTATTAAAATTTCTCAGGTAAGGAAAGTGTTTAATGGTAAATAAGGGTTCAGCAGAACATTGTATTTCACCTTTCTCGGCCTCAGCCTCCCATCTTTCTGTTGTTTAGCACAAAGTAAGTTATGGCCATGTAAAAAAACTTTAGGTATGTTTAAAAAAAGTTACACTGAATAATTGTCATCACCGTCGCCGACATCAGTATCAGTAATGACCAGGCATTTACTTTTTATTTCATTATCGGTCATTGGGCATGCGTAATATATCATGAGAAGAATTAATGCGGTCGAAATCTCGTACCTGTATTCATGAATAAAATGGAAATGAGCACTGTTAAATCTGATTCGTGTACTATAATAAATACTCCTTGTTATACCTTCCGTGGCTATTGTTACTCTTCAAAGTAGTAGAAAAAGTATACAATTAATCTATGGGAACAATAGGAATGGAACAGGTAGGGTGACGTCACGGTACTGGACACTTGCAACAATGTAGCAAGTACCGTGACGTCATGCCACCTGTTTCATTTCTATACAAAGTTTGAATCATTCGCGTTCGTGTCTGTGGATATTATATTATACCCAAATTATACAACTGACTAAAAGAAATTTTAGGTAAGAGAATAATGTTTTTGGGAGTTAAACATAAATTATAAATTATACATAATATAATAAAAAGAAAAACAAAACAAAATCAGACACTGATGGCTGATACAAAAATGTATAAAGTTAAAACAGCATAGAACGATTGTGTGTTTGTTTTGTTCCATAAGTAAAAAGCTTATCCCTTAACAAAATAAAGTGTGTGCTTGTCTACCCTCTGTACGAAACAGTGGCTACTTTCTTTTATAGTTGCTGTCTTTAGTACTGGTGATTGGCTGATGGCTTGTGTATAGAGACCAGTTAGGTTTAATGAGTGTATTAAAGCGGGTGCTATTTATAGTAATGAGTGTGTAACACTTTGAACGAAGGAAATTGATGTTGACGGGAAGCACGAACACGAATGACGTCATATTTGTAACGTCATGCGCATGCGCTATAAAATTTGGCGCATGGAAAATCTAAATGAAAAATGTGATTCGCGTTCGTGTTCGGCTCGACAAGAAGATCTAAAAGCGTCAACATCAATGTCATTCGTGAGAAATATAAGGACTGAGCGACATGTTAATGAAAGAAACAGCCCCAGTTCACGTGACTGTTTGTGTATATGTGTTTGGGGGTTGTCCCCAAGCCCCAAACACATATACACAAATACGCCACGTGATGCCAAATGGTTGTTAGACATTAACATGGAGCGAAGGACTGAAGCGAACACGAGTTTTTGGTAGTGTAAGAGATAGTCTATTTTGTGAGATTTTATCTCCTTCTCTTACATTTTAAGATAACATTGGGTGTTTGAATAGTGAGTATGATATAATGGATGGTATAGTAGGTGTAATGGATAGTATTTTTGTGGTGTGAGGGATAGATATTTTGTGAGCTTTCATCTCCATCTCTTACATTCTAAGCGAACACATGGCATTTGTTTGTAAGGGTAGGTATGTATATATGACCTACATGTATATAAGTTAGTTGTATATCAGTAATATGGTAGAAGCCAGCAGCCATTAGCTGTATAAAACAGTGGCTGATAAAATTGTAGTTACTGATTTTATTACGGCTGATGGCTGATGTGTTGAGAGCAGTTAGGTTTAATAACTGTATTAAAGCTGGTGCTATTTACAGTAATGAGATCGTTACACTTTGATGAATGGCAATGATGTTGATGAGAAGCACGAACATGAACACGAATGACGTCATATTTGTGACTTCATGCGCATGCGCTATAAAATTTGGCGCATGGAACATCTAAATGAAAAATGTGATTCGCGTTCGTGTTCGGCTGTTGCCATTATTCCTCTAGTGTTGAGTAAAGTGACGTCATTGAAGCTGGAAAGTTTGAGACTATAAATATAGACTTGGGTTTTCCACAGGTTGTAGCTATAAATAGATACTAGGATAGTTCATAGGACTTTCCTACAAGATGAGATTATAAATAGATAGTGGGGTTTTCCTTAGGAATTTACCACAAGTTGTAGCTAAAAATCAATACTAGGTTTTTCCAAAAAGGAATTTCCTACCAGTGGTGACTATAAATAGATACTAGCGTTTAAAAGCATAATATTTTTGGTAGTGTAAGAGATAGCCTATTTTGTGAGATTTTATCTACTTCTCTTACATTTTAAGCTAACACAGGGCGTTTGGATAGTGAGTATGATATAATGGATGGTATAGTGGGTGTAATGGATAGTATTTTGGGGTGTTTGGGATAGATATTTTGTGAGCTTTCATCTCCTTCTCTTACATTCTAAGCGAGCACAAGACATTTTGGATAGTGAGTATGATATGTTGGCTAGCATAGTGGTGTGATCGATAATATTTTTGTGGTGTAAAGGATAGACTATTTTGTGAAATTTCATCTTCTTCTCTTACATTCTAAGCTAACGCATAACGTTAGGAGTTTGTGTGTGTGTATGTGTTGGTCTTTGTTTGTCCCTATAAAACTCCCTTTGAATGTCCAGACCGTCAAAAAAGCAAGACTAGTGTCAAAAGAGACAAAAGTCAGGATATCTGTTATCATTGTCAAGAGAAAGGACATTGGTCTTTAGACTGCCCTAAGAAACAACAGGAGCATGAGGAAGAAGAAGAGGTGCCCTCGGCAAAAGAAGAACACCGGCATGTCCAGAGAGAGAAGAAAGAGAAGAAAAGAAGGTGAGAAAAAGGTGAGGAAGAAGAGGAGGAGAAAAAAACTGTGACAGTGAAGAAATTCAGAAAACAGAGAGAGAGTGAACAAAAAAGACAGAAGAAGTCTATGAACGTTTTAAAGTTGTGTTGTGTTGTGACATTGGATTGTAAAATTTGTACCAGAATAGACCAGACAGAAAAAAACGTAAGTGTTTCCTAGTTTTGATTTTTTAGAACGATAAAGGGTCTACACTCACGCAATCACACACGTACATCATGGGTTAAAAAAGGGATTTTGAGTTTTCATTAATTGAGGCAAAATGAATACTAACCACTCACTCCTTTACTGATGTGTGTGTGTGTGTGTGTGTGTGTGTGTGTGTGTGTGTGTGTGTGTGTGTGTGTGTGTGTGTGTGTGTGTGTGTGGTGTGTTTGAATGCATTCACGTACGTTTGTGTGGATAGTAGATATGATGCTTTTTCTTCTCTTCCTTCGTTTGTGTGAATAGTAGAGTGCGTGTTTTATACGTTCGCGTACGTTTGTGTGGATAGTATATATTGTGTGTGTTTTGTATGTGTTCGCGTACGTTTGTGTGGATAGTAGATATGGTGTGTGTTTTGTACGCGTTCGCGTACGTTTGTGTGGATAGTATAGTGTGGTATGCATTCGCGTTTGTTTGTGTAGATAGTATAGTGTGTGTTTTGTTCTTCTCTTACCGTTTTGTGTGGATAGTATAATGTATGTGTGTGTGTGTGTGTGTGTGTGTGTGTGTGTGTGTGTGTGTTTCATGCGTTCGGGTTCGTTTGTGTGGATAGTAAATATGGTATGTTTTTTCTTCTCTTCCCGTTTGTGTGGATAGTATATATATGTGTGTGTGTTTTGTGCATTCTCGTTCGTTTGTGTGGATAGCAAATATGGTATATTTTATGCGTTCTCGTACGTATGTGTGGATAGTAGATATGGGTGTGTTTTATGCGTTCTCGTTCGTTTGTGTGGATAGTATAGTATGTTTTATGTGTTCGCGTTTGTTTGTGTGGATAGTAGATATTGGTGTGTTTTATGCGTTCTCGTTCCTTTGTGTGGATAGTAGATATGGGTGTGTTTTTTCTTCTCTTCCTTCGTTTGTGTGGATAGTATATATGGGTGTATTTTATGCATACGCGTTCGTTTGTGTGGATAGTATATGTGGTGTGTGTGTGTTTTATGCGTTCTCGTTCGTGTGTGTGGATAGTATACATGTGTGTGTTTTATACATTTGCGTTCGTTTGTTTGGATAGTAAGTATGGTGTGTTTATGCGTTCGCGTCCGATTGTGTGGATAGTAGATATGTGTATGTTTTTTCTTCTCTTCCTTCGTTTGTGTGACTAATATATATGGCAAGTTTTATGCATTCGCGTCCGTTTGTGTGGATAATAGATAATATGTGAAGTAAATGTAATGGATGTTTTCGTTCACGTCTTTGCTTGAAGTATATAAAAGCATAGCGTTCGTCATTCGCGCCATTCAACGCTGAATATAACAAATGGCTAGCAACATGGAGAGAATGATAAGATTGCAGGAGGTGGTAGACACACTAGGCATGGTGGAGGAGATGCTACTTAGAATGTAGCTTGGGGCTTAAAGCCCGCACAGATTGGCTATGGAAATCAACAATTTAAAGAGAGGAAAGGAGATATTAAATGAGATGATTAGAATTGAAAAGGACGAAAAGGAAGATTTAGAAGACAAATTGAGGATGAGGGAGTGGAACGAAAAAATAGAAAAGGAAGAAGAAAATGAAAAAAGGAAGAAACAGGAAAAGGAGGAGGAGAAGGAAAAACAGGAGGAGGAAAAGAATGAGAAGAATAAAAGAAGTGTAGGACAGAAAATAAGAAGTTGGTGGAGGAATTGAAGAACTTAGAAGAAGACAAAGAAGAAAACCAAAGACCCTTTTCAGGGACACTTCCTATGCCTCGAAAAGATTTATTCTTTCTTGCCTAAAATTTTTTTTTTATTCGATTTTATAATTTATATGTAACTCCCTAAAACAATATTCTCTTACCTAAAAATTTTTTAGTCGATTGTATAATTTGTGTATGACTGTAGTCCGGGACATTGTCGTAATTTTAGTACAACTTTTAGTCTGAACCTATGGAATCTAATGTTCCGGGTTATGTTTAGTCTCCGTTGAATTCTAGGACAATTTCGTAATTTTAGCGTTACTTTTAGTCACATCCATTTTGGCGTTAGTCTTTTCCTTGATTATAGCTATTTATAGCATCATTATAATTATGCAAATTTATGAACACCGTCAACATAATTTCAGGTCTAGGTAATGCTTTATATATAAATCTCGGGGTTGTATTAGTATATGTCTGTCTCTGTCTCTATTGTATTTGTCTCTACCTAGGGTAGCTGCGCGTATTCAGGTCAGCCACTTGCTACATTGTTACCAATCTCCAGTACCGTAACGTCACCCTACCTGTTCCATTCCTCTTGTCGCTATACAGGTCCAATCCCTTGTCGCTAGACAGGCCCAATATTTCCCCAAGTTAAATTCCCCTTTGGGGCTACGGTACAACCCCCTAAATTTAACATAGAGGTCTACGTGGGGCTATAAATCTTGTCCGTCTATAGTCCCACCCATGTTAAAATTCCCATGTTAAATTCCCATTGTCGCCAATTTTGATATACCCTATTTTAACATTAAGGTCCCATTGTCGCTAAAGTGGCCCCATATACTACTAACGGTTCCAGTAATTTTCGCATCATGCGGGTGAAGACGCCCCAGGCGGTCTGCACCCCGAATGGCATGACCACCCACTGGTAGGTCCCATCTGGAGTTGCGAAGGCAAGTTTTGCTCTGTCTTCCTTCCGAACTGGAATTTGCCAGTACCCCTTAGACAAATCGATTTTCGAAAAGTATCTCGCTTTGGTCGCCCCGGCAAATATGGACTCAGGATCAGGTGACAGTTCTACCTGGAATTCCGTGATCCTGTTTAACTTCCTGTAATCGACGCAAAATCTGTGTGTACCGTCTTTCTTCTGCACAAACACAACCGGAGAGCTATACGCCGACTCCGCTGGTTCTATAACTCCCAAGTCTATCATAGCTTGAATTTCGTTTCGGACAGTTTCCAACTTCGCATAGGGTAATGGGTATGGTTTCAACTTCACCGGCTTCTCATCCAGTAGCTTTAGTGTGAATTCCTCCAACTCCGTCTTGCCAGGTCGTTCGGTCAAGACGCTTGCGTAGTCTTGGAGTAACGACTCCACTTCCTTACGTTGCTCTGACGTTAACGTTCCGTCAAGGATAACGTCAACGTAAGTTTCTTCCGTCGTCAAAGGACAACTAGGGAGTACTTCCGCCTCTCCTCCGTTGTCGTCGGGTTCTTAAGTTACAACTGTAGCAACCACGAACTCTGTGGGTGTCTCTCTTTCACGGTAACGTTTCAGGAGATTTACGTGGTACAGCTTCTCCTTGTCTCCTACCCGGATACGGTAGTTCTGCCCACCCTTTTTCTCCGTTACCACAAATGGTCTCCTCCAGGAGACTTGCAGTTTGTTGTGCTCTAGAGGCAGCAACAACAACACCTTGTCACCCGCCTCGAACTGACGATCCTTCGTCCTTCTATTGTAAAATTTGGCTCAACGTCTCCTGAGCCAATTTAGAAACCTCTTATAGCTTGTTGTGTAGATCAACAACATATTGGTATGTTGTTCGCACTTCCTCGGATGCTTGCTCATCCGTCCATATCTGTTTTAATATAGCCATGTGTCCCCTAACTGTCCTCCCATAGACTAACTCAGAAGGTGAAAAACCCAAAATAGCATGTGGCACTTCTCGATACCCAAAAAGTATCGCCGGAAGGTATTGATCTCAATCCCTTGGTCGACCTTCACAGAGCTTCTTCAGAGTCTGTTTCAAAGTTCCATTGAAACGCTCCACAAGACCATTGCACTGCGGGTGATACGGGTAGTTGTCAGGTATCTAATGGACAGTAACCTATTTACCTCTTCCATCACCTGGCTCACAAAATGCGTCCCCTGGTCAGTCACTATCTCATCAGGGACACCAACTCTCGACCAAACTCCTAACAAGGCCTCAGCCACTGTGACTGAGTCAATGGTTTTCAAGGCCACGGCCTCCGGGTACCGGGTGGCGTAATCTACTATCGTTAGTATATAAAGATTACCGCTTTCTGCCGCCGGCTTTATCGGACCTACTAGGTCCATCGCCACAATCTAGAAAGGTTCGTCAATCGGTGGGGTGGTTCCTAGTGGCAATGGGCGATGGGAGGTCTTGGGTGCCACCCGCTGACACTTGTCACACGACAAACAGAACCTCCAAACATCCCCGTATACACCTGGCCAGTAGAATTTCCTCACTAACCTCTCTCTGGTCTTCGCCACGCCCATGTGGCTTCCAAGTAGACCCTCATGTGCCAGCCTAAGCACTTCTGCTCGCTTTGCTATAGACACAACAACTTGTTTAAACGTATCGGTCCCTTTCCTGGCGTACCGATACAAAATACCACGTTTTGTCGCGAACTTTACCTCGCCATCTGGCAATTTCCGTTTGGACCCATCTTTTGCGTACCTGCGTACCTTGTTGAGAGACAAATCTTCCTCTTGAAGTTTCCTCAACTCGCCAGGTAGCAAATTGTGTATGGGCAAAGTCGCGGGTCTTAGCGGCTTTGACCTTGACCTTCGCTTCATAGCCCTCGTCTCAACGGACCCCAGGTGTACAGGTGTACACGTCATAGGGTTAGGCTGCGGCAACACATACCTACACCCTAATATCACGTCATGAGACAGTCCCGACAAACACGCTGCTTGAATTTGCCCCTTTACATACGGCGAATCAAGGTCTATGTCAACAACCGGGAGCGAATCTTTCGTCCGGTTAGCAAACTTTACTTCAACCGTCTCGCCTGTGTAATCTCCAGGCTTGACGTACCTACTATCTACCAAGGCCGGATAACTACAGCCAGTATCAAACAGTATGGTTGGCCCCTCACCATTTACCGTAGCCACCGCTGTGTTGGTCAACTCCACTGGTTCCTGTTCCTTAACAGTATTCGTGGTTACTGAATTAATCGTTGTCGGACGATACTTCCTACAATCCTTAACGACATAGCCTGATCTGTTGCAGCCGTAACACACCGGCTCACCTTTCCTCCCTGTAGTATTCTTCTCTGCCCCCTGAGTCTTCCCCGACCCAAGGAAATGTTCTCGGCTGAGATTTCCGGCCCCTGGCCTCCCACCATTCTGTCCTTTCCGTCTTTGAGGTGCCACCTCAGTGGTCTTCCTATGCTCATTGATGCCAGGTCGGTCCCTGCAGCCCCAGGTGGTCGGACGCGAGTGCGCGGTCTCATAGCGCTCGGCCATCACGCTTATATCATCCAAGGTTGAGTATTCACGCTCCGCTAAGAACACTATTAAATTTTTCCGGTAGGTACTGAAGACGTGCTCCTTCAAAATTTGCCTTCATACGTTTGCGCGGTACCAGCCATTTTCATCCATTTATAAAAAATTACGCGTACTCGGTTATGGAATTGCGCATGCTTTTCTGTAGCTCTTTTCGACGATTCTCTAAAGAGTTTCCGAAACGTTTCCGCCGACAGCTCATAGTGCCGTAGTAGCGCTTTCTTCAAAGCGTCGCAGTCATCTACCTCGTACGGCGTCATATTATGGTAGACGTCTTTAGCGGTCCCCTGTAAGAATGCCCAAACATTGATAGCCCACTGGTCTTTGGGTAGCTGATGAACCAATGCCAACTTTTCGAACTGTGACAAAAAGTTGTCAATGATTTCGTCCTTGTCGTTGAACATGGACATGGTGATCTGTATTGGTCGTCTGTCTTCAGATCGCCCACTCATGTGTCCTGAAAGTTCGTTAAGGTCTTCACTTCTTCTGGACTCTGCTTCAATCCTCAGCTTCTCCATGGCTAATAAATGTCCATGTTCTCTAGCTTTTTCTTCGGCCTGCAATCTGGCTAGTTCGAGCTCTCGTACGCCTTTCTCTCGTTCGAGCTTTGCTGCTTATGCTTGTCTGTCTTTCTCACGTTCAGCTGTTTGTCTGTCTTTCTCACGTTCAGCTGCTTGTCTGTCTTTCTTATGTTCAGCTGCTTGTCTGTCTTTCTCTCGTTCCTCTGCTAGTTGTTGCTTATGTTCTCTAACACTCCGCTCAACAAATTCAGCTAACTGGGCCCCTTTGTACCCAAGTTTGTCCCTACTGATCGACATGAATTCCCTAATCAACTGTCCGTCTGTCGCCATCCTCGTCTACTTGTACTGCGACACAAGAATTATGTTCTTTACCTACACTTGTGGTTTACTGCCCTGCAACGAGATAGCTCCATACGTATTATCTTACCTCTAGTATGGCCCTACTCAATTGAACCAGACTATCCTTGCACCAACAATCAATCAACGGCAGTACACAGCTGGGATGCCTCCCCAAATTAGCGTAACGCTCCCACACTGAACAAGGCGTACTTTGTTACCATGGAGTTGGCCTAAATATCTCTTTTCCCAAGAGAATACAAAGGTAACTTTTGCTTTCACTACACAGATTTCGAATACAACCCAAACATCAAGGGAAATTGCAATCTCTTACAATATTTTCATCACAACATAAAAAAAATGGCACGATGATTGCATGCACAGAATACATATATATATAAAAAAATAGGCAGGCAATGATGCGATTAACTCTGATCGCTATTTCTTAAAAAGTACTATTGCAATTATCACTTTTCTGTTCTATATTTGCTCAGACTTTTTACTCGAGTACAATGTTCAGATCCCCAGACGAGCCCCCACTTTATTGTGAACTCCCCCAGCTTTGTTGGGGTGGGTTGTATGGTTTTGGTTATCGTTATCTAGAGGGTGATTGCCGACGGTGTAATTTGCCCGGAACGAGTAAATATCAATATAAAGTGTGAAACTTACAGATGGAATAGATAAAGATCTGAGCAGATATATAAAACAGAATGACACGAGCCCCCGTACATGTACAAACAATAAAATTTAATCAAAATTCATAAACAATAAATTCATAAACAATTGTGATAATGCATTACATTAGAAAGATACACTTTTTGATTTAAGTTATTCAACGAATTTCAAATACAAATATGCTTATACAAATAGCCGGTCTGTTAAGCGATAGAATTAATTCATCATCGAATCGAGTGAAAAGATCGAAATCACTGCCATGTACAGATTCATAACCTGATGGTTCTTGTTCAGTCCAAATTCGCTGCGACTGTTCTTTTGACTTCCTTGTGCCTGTAAGTCTGGGTCCTTTCCACTTTCCCTTTTCCCCAAATTCTCAGGTGTCCCGCCTCTTTCGGCCTCCAACTTTGTGTGGTCACTTTGGTTTTGTAAGTACGCGATACATCACGTGGATACGTCCCGTGGATACGTCTCGTGGAGCTATCTCACCTTCCAAAAGTAAACAAACGGTGACCTAAGTATTCTGTTAGGTACCCTACTGGGAAGAGATCATACTTTCTCCTCTCGTTAATGTCAGATAAGTTCTATCGGAATTCAAACAGATACCAACAGTCATCTGGTCTAACTAAACACGGTAGACCATAAACAAACCTAGTTTCCTAAGATTAATCTACTTCCTAATGACTATTTCAACTGGCTTACAGTAACAACACCCCAATATATCAGTTCCGGTCCCGACTTAATTACACAAATGAATAAATGAAATTCCTTACATGATTCAACCTCGGTATTTATAGCGAATACACACATTCAAGTCTCTAGCATATATGAAACCTCACTACATGGTTTAACAACATTAATTTCACATGGTTTAACAACGTTAATTTCAGTCAATACGCACTCAAGTCTTTATCATATGTGACATTACCTAAATCGGAGAATTTACACGGATTCTCGTAACTCATATCACTAAAGTAAGGCTTGAAATTCTAGATACATATTTACCTATAACAAACGAGACTATACGTTCAAACGATTCATCAAACTTATATAAAAAATATCATTGTACGGATTCATATAGATGAACTCGCACAGTTGTATTCATAATGAAGAAAATTGATCTACGAATATAACCAGATAATTCAAGCTAATACAAGCAAATAAATCAAACAAATCGTCACACAATTGTAATCATATCAAGAGAATGGATCTACGAATCTAACCAAATAAATTCATGCAAATATAAGCAAATAAATCAACAAATCATCATATGGATATCAAGAAATTCCGTGAGACTGACGCAAAATAAATTGTGTCTTCAAGCTTTTACCGCTAGAATTGTGTTCGTAGATTTTTCCAGCCATCCGATCCCTTGAATCCTAATTACGAGTGAATTTCTTCTAAATTCGACCCGGAGTCCTCTACCTTTGTTTTCTCTTGCAGAAAATGGTGTCGACTGATTAAAAGTGTTGCGATAGGCACATTTAAACCGAGAGTTTTCATGTGGAATCACGCCCCCTTATTCAGCGTAACCAATCCGAATTTAAATATCTCCCCCTCCCTTAACTAGGCGCTAAAAATATAGTCCGCCTGACAACCTCAGATTACCAAATACTGATTCCTGGAAAAAAAACAAAACTGACATCTTCGATACAGATCGGAAGTTAACCCCTATCCTTTTCAGTTAAATAAACGAAGGCTTAATTAAGAACCACTGCTTCCATGACAGTGACATTTGCCAATCAGTGCATTACGGCGATTTAAACTCGCGCCAGTCCCCATAAATTTCATTAATTGTTCACCTGTCCAACTTAATGTGTTCTTCATAGATCGACAGAAATTTTCACCCTTACAGAGGGCTAAGCCACAGGGCGCTACGCGAAGTGGACAGGCTTGCGAAAGAGCCCCAGAAAACCCAGGTGTAGGAAATGGACAAACCGAACACACATACGGGGAGATAGGACTAAGTAGATTAACAATGGGTAACCCATGGTAACGGTTAATACACAGCTAGCAGAACAAGTTTTTATCGTTCTTGAAATTTAGGCCCTTTCGGACCCTTTTTACGTGTTGTGGGAAAGACATCTACACTAGATATAAGTACAAATTCTTTGACCATTCTAGTGTGGATGCCTGAACATAATGCTAAAGTCGGGAGATAGGGCTATACCCGCAAATTAAGAGCTGCATGGTTAATGTAAAATAAAAGAAATGACGCTCCTTAAATAGGTCATGGCCTCAGCACTCCAGATTTGATCCGATAAAAAATGAGAAACGCCTCACATCGGCACACACAGGAAAAAAACACATTAGGATTTTATTTTTATCTTGTAACAGCAACCGTTTTTCATTCAAAAAAGCATTCAAAATTTGAAAAATCGTAATTTCAAAAGGAAATGGAAATTTGGCATTCCAAGAAGAATACAATTTTTACTCCTTCTTTTTGTAAATTTATCATACAACTTAGGTGAGAACCTGGGAAAAAAATAGAGATTTGATCTAAATGCTGTCCTTACACACAAATCTATAGCAAGCACGCAATATAGCAAATACGCATATAGCCTACACAGCACATAGGGGACCCTTAGCAAAGGTCACTCGACAATAAAAGAGAAAGGATTCCGACTAGGATATACAAATCTGGGTCGGATGAATAACCCTTTAGATACACTAGGGAAAAAAAAATACCCCGTAAAAAATTTTATTTCTAAATAAATTTTTGATCAAAATTCTGTTCATAAGGAAAATCATCACAACACACCTTATGGGGTTACATGAACACATAAAACACTTTTCTTTTTTTTATAAGTAGGGGGCATCTGTCTGGTGTCCCCCCCCCCCCGAAAAAAAAGAAGAAAATATAAAGATGTCAAAAACTATTAAGACGAATGCCTGCATATCAAGTCAACAATGAACGCATTACTGAAAAGCTTTTATCAAAACCTTAGCTAACTGTTTGATACCGCCGCTGCCGCTGTTTAACTAATGGAGACTGATGTCTCGTTTCCTACTCAGATTAAATGCATTATTAGCATAATGGTGTTTCTTACAAAATTCCATTAAAAGGAAAATAATTGTGAGAGTAACGCTTCATGATCTGCAGTATCAAACTCCTGAGCTTCTTCAGAATATATTTTGTCAAAACTTTGTAAATATCAGATGGACGCAATTTATCAAGATCCAATTAATTTCTGGGCTCATTAATACAAACTATTCCTGAATTGATGATATATTAATCATTATATGCCTAGGTTGACAATGTCATTAAAATTAAGGAACACAGAAATGGAAAAGAAAACTTAGTAGGTAACATGAAAAACGTTTTCATTTATAATTTGGAAACCTGAAGAAAGATACAAAGATTACTTTCTCTTAACTTAAACTGAAAGTTTATCTTAAAAAGGTTATCGATTTTCAAATGTGTTAAGTACAGAAATCACATCGACGAACACAAAAAAAAAAAAATGATTGCACTCATTTGAGTACCCCTCTATCAAAACAAGCTTTTAACGGTTCCAAGAGGTTTCACATCAATATCCCGAACATGCATGCCATTCTTGTGTGTGATTTTTAAGTGGCGAAACGTCCATTTTACTGATCTCTTATTGTATATACGTTGGTGATTTTATTGAGTTTCTGTCATCTTCATATCGTTTGAGAACTTCCCGACCATACTTTAAATCTTGGCAAACACTTCCTTCATCGACAAAACATTCTCATTGGAGAATATAACAAAGTACCTGAAAATACCCCACGCTACTATGAATAAGGTAAGTAGACATACATAGATATACGACTTTCGGGTTCAATTGAATTCATACTCTTTCTGAGAGAGAGAGAGAGAGAGAGAGAGAGAGAGAGAGAGAGAGAGAGAGAGAGAGAGAGATGCATGGATGCATGTATTAGCATATAGCGACACCTAACATCTAAAAAATTTAAAAATGAAGAACTTGACTAAAACCCTTGGAAGATAAACCCTTCCAAATAAAGTGAGTACAAAAGGATACAATATAAAATAATAATATATAAAAATTTTGTAAAAGGTATATGAATAAAAGATGACTGTATCACATGTAAAATTCTATATACAAACGAAATTCCCTTAGAAAGTCTAATAATTTATTGGGTGGTAAGAGAGAGGAGGAGTGATCTTTAAACGGAATTATATCAATGTAAATTCCTCAGTCTGTTTTAATCTTATAACAATAATAAATTTCTCGCGCGCTCGAAATAAAATCAATTCGCTTTTTAGCATACACATACCTTTTATGACAAAGTTTAAAAATGATCATGAAAATATAATCTTTCACACGCAAAACATTTCTTTTATATACAGCAAATTACGTGATCTCGACAATTCTTAGCTTGTATCCACGTTCTGTAGCATAGTGTGAACTCTTCATTATTGCAAAATGCTGACTCTACACCTTCTCTAATTTTTGTGGATATTATTTGGAGTTGAAATGTTAATGTTCTATGAGAAAATTACATAATCTTTAGAAGTAAGTTCTTAACAACGCTGATATACGACTGAACGTCGTCATTGTGTTAATTTTAAAATGGGACGTCTGTTTCTTAAGAAACTAATGACACCTTCGATTTTGAATTTACGCTGAAACTGTGACAGGAGCCCATGATATGCCCTAAAAATTAAATATTTATTGCAAAAAGTCGGGAAAATAAAATGTTTGGATATTCGACATCAAACTTCACAGTTTAGTCGAAACTGTTGAAATAAGTCAGCATTTGCTTGTCGATTGACAAATAGAAGATTAACACGGTCTTGAAATCAGCAGCAACGATGGAAGGCGCGACAATCTTTACTGGAGGTAGAGGAAAGTGGACTATCCATACGCGAAAGACACTCAACCCTCTTCCTGACTGTAATCTGCCAGTGTCGCTAATATGCATGAAATGAGAGAAATATCGTGATATTGCCTAAAGACGCCATTCAAAATAACAACGCTATTACTTTAGTATATGTATGCATATCGTATTGTGTTTATATTGGTAGCGTGAAAGGTCCTAAAGCTTAGAAATATCATAGAATAATATTTCCAAATGAAAAAGAGAACAAAGTTGTCCGTCGAAGTTTCTGTGTCATTTATTGAACAATAAAGCAGTTTTCTTGCATCGGTTATAAATCGCTCTCTTGTTGTTTGAATAGAATACAATACCTGCAGTATTGTTACAATAGAGGACCAGACAGTGCTTAATTTCGACACGTGGACAGGTTAAAATGAAAACTCTTAAATTGTTTTTGTCAATCGAAATATATTAAAGTTACTCCAAAGGATTTATATTTAATCTCTCTATTCCGAATACATATAGTCTTTGTATGCTTTATGTATCTTAAGGCCGTACTAGAGGAAGTTTCAGAAACTTGCACCATAGTTGTAAAAATTCTAATGCTTAAAAGTATCTCTACTCATCTTAAATGTCATTATTTCATTATATATTCTGTATATAGTGTTAACGCCTATTTTGTGTAGCTTTATCCTTTAATAAGCATTACTTAATATTTCAAAGTATATTTATTGTTTTATACCTGCTTTATTTTGTGGTATATTGTACTTTTATTGGTGTACTCTTTTCAAACATGACTTGTATTGTTCTAATATTCTGTTCATAACAAACAAATCTTCGCAGTGTAAATAAGGATGAATTAAATTGAAATGGCTAGCCAAACTAAGTGGATATTATTGGACTAAGTGGATGTAATATTATTCTGGATATGATATTTTCAGTCATTATATATGTAGTTTAGTAAGACGTGTTCAGTACATTCTTAAGAAAACATATATTTTCAGGAAACATTTCAATAATGTGAAAGCATCTCTATTAAAAATATGCCAAAAGTATTTATTTTTGACAAACTGAACTCAGACAAAGCCATAAGAACGGAATATATAATGAATATGTCCCAACAAAAAACCCCAAAACAAACTGTGCGCACATATTCCTGCTTACCATGCTATCGAGTAGTAAAACTCAAACATTTCATTGGATATCGACCGCGTATTTGTGTCTTAGGCTAATACGAAATGCTGTTTGGTTCATTTTTCCAACCATAATTATACCATTTCTTTTCTGGTGGTACCTGTGATAGATACTGTAACAGTGTGTGTGTGTGTGTGTGTGTGTGTGTGTGTGTGTGTGTGTGTATTTTCTTTAATTTGTTTCATAAGGATAAAATACAAATCGTCCAAACTTTCAAATTCACCTTCCATCGATAATTTCTTCAAGCCTGAAGACGTCTTCTTAAGTCATCAAGTTGAATCGAATTTGTACATTACGTACTTCTCACTGTGTATAAGCTTTTGATATGATGATATTATATGGACGTCGCCATGTCATTTTGGGAGTTCCGGGTGACAGAGTGGTCTAAGGGGCCGGCCTTTACAGATCACTCACACATCTTACCTCTGTCCAGGTGGGTTCGAGTGTCGGCTCGGTAATCTTGGATATGTGAGAAAGCTTATAAGTAACGCTTTCCGTGGGTCGTATGTTCTTCCCGGTTTCTTCATCCAACAAATATACTGACCGCCATGTATAGCCTCTCATGTGCTAAGAAATGGCGTTAATCTCCCGAAACGAAACCATGTTATTTTATGTTAAAAGTGTGGGGAAAGTTTGTTCCCTTAGATTACATATACGTATTCAGTGTTAAGTTTGATATCAGTGATTAGTTAGCTACGCCTACATACACTATATTAGATATACAATAATGAAAATATTGCACAATTGTCAAAAAAAAAATAAAAATAAAACTTTAACCGTGTTATGCTTGTAGGTGCTCAAAGTTGCTTAACTCGATGGCACAGTGCGTCTTTACCTTCTTAGAATATGCGTAAGTCTTTGATCGTAAGGTTGTAAGATTGTAAAAATGTATTATGTCGAGGCCATACGCGATAAGTATATTACCCGAATCACATTAAACGTGTGGTGCAAAGTTTATTAAGAGATGACAGCAAGAACTGCATTTTCGAGAAACATGACACATCCTATATTTAACGACTGAGCACTGTCATAATCTTGACAAGAAAAAGTTACAACTTCTCGGTATCTCTTTCAAGATAAGACATTTCAATATCCTTGCGAACTTGATTTTTTTTTCCACAACACTGAAACTTTGACGGGTCTGAAATCGTGGTTAGTGTTCATTATTCATCCTTTACACTTTGAATGTCACCAGAAAAAAAAACCTTTACAAGACAAAATTAACAAAATTACGGGATTAAAGGCTCAGGTTTTGGAACCAATATATTGTCCGCACAACCGGCAGTTAAAAAAGCTGGGCCAAAGCGATATGAAAGAGAATTCGGGCAAGGGGGTGGTGTGGGGTCGAGAGTTATCGTTATCTGCAAATTTATCAAGGTCCACCGGATATTAAGCCCTCGACTGGGAAACAGCGCGGTAAACGGCTGTTGCCTTTATGGTCCCGTATGCACATATCTAACAACAGTATTTTCCGGTAGAAGTAAATTTTTGGCTCAAAACAAGAGTTCATAGGCTCATAAAAAGGTAGGAACGGTCAAACAGACTGTGCATGGATATCATTTTCTAGAACAAAACTTGGCAATTAATACCGAGTTTTCTTGAGAAAGGACTTGAACCTAGTAGGAAGTCTAGATTTGACTTGCCCTATGCTGTATCAGGTATTGTCTAAATAGTGTACACAGAGGGTATATCTAAAACTGTGTGCTTTATTTGACGATCCAAGCTCCTGGGATATGACATAGTCAGACTTTGTGTTTGATCTTATTCCCAATAAGTTATGTAACTTTTGTTATGTAACTCAATTTCCGTTATACCTGACTGCCATTTTTACTGAGTAGAGTGAAGATTAGCTCTTGCTACTTCACAAGCCTTTGACAAATCATATTTTTAAAACCAGAGACATGGTCAAGAAAATAATTCTTGTAATCTGCATTTAAAGAAGTTGTTTCTCTTTTAATAACTTCAATGGACTAAGGACAGTATATACAAACACTAGTTCAAAAGGATTGGAACCAAATGATTCTTGAAATGATTCTCTAACAGAAACAATAACAGCAAATCAAAACCCTCATTCCAATACATTTCCTGTATCAAAGCAATTTGACCGAATCACATTCTTCAAACATTGATGAAATCTTTCTAAAGCCTCTTGAATTTCAGGGCGATAGGCAGAAGATTACTCACCTAGATCTCTAATTCGAGACATAAAAATTTGACCCTTGATCAGACTGGACAAGTTTGGGAAGGCCAACAGGAATAAAAGTCTTTACCAAAGCTTTTACTATGCTTTTGTTTTAATATTTCTTAAACGAATTGCCTCTGGGAATCTTGTATAAGCACACGTCATAATCAACAAGCATTTGTTGCATGATTTAAATAAGGGACCAAAACAGTCTAACATTATTCTGCTAAATGGCTCGTCAAATGCAGGAACAGGTTGCAGATGAGCCTTATGTATCTTATGATTGGGTTTTCTTACCATTTGGCAAGTGTAACAAGATTTACAATATTTACAAACATCACTTTTAATTTTCGGCCAATACAAATGATTCAGAATCTTCAAATTCTTTTGTTAAGTCTTACTGACTCCTAAATGATAAGCCAATAGAGTTCAGTGGGCTAGATTAAGAATTTTCTGTGGATATGACGTTGGAACAATAACTTGACAGCCTTTGTACCGACAGGTAAGTGTGGACTGCATGAGCGTTGCCAATAGGCACACTTTGTAATAATAAAGTCCAATGCTCTCTTAGCTATTTCACTTTTCCAGCATCTTTCTCAAAGCGAGGAAAGTATTTATCTACTTCTTTTTCTTTACCACTCGTCACCAGTGAGTATCTCAGGTTGTCTGTCTCCGTTTTTCTGATAAGAACTCCATTTTTCACAGAGTAACAAAGTGGAACTTGTGCGTTTCAGTTTCACTGATAGCCCTATGAAACAAACAAGAGATTTCATGATCTTGCTCATGTTCGATAATGAGTGATTGTCTTTTGTCACCCTGATTAGAATGAAGAGAATGAGTAGTAAAAAGAGAATCACTGTGATTAATACCTCTTGATTGATTAATACCAGGAGCAAAGGCGACCTCATCGAAAGTCTGACCAATAGATATGTCAGCTAACGGAATAATTTACGATCGGTGTCATTATCATTAGGTCATGTTGCCATAGCTTTGAAAACTGCACAAGCAGGATATAAATCAGGGATTCCATTTTCATTGGGATAAACGTTTAGCTCTTAACAAGGCTTATATGTTACAGTTAGATTAACCACGACCTTATCTCCGGCTAGTCACTGTCTAATAATAAACAAATACTTTCTATAGGTAAAAAAGTCAAGGCTGCATTAGTCACAGTCCAAAAACTAAGACTGATACCAAATTGACGCAATGGAAAGAAATATTAGCAAATCCGCACTCTACTTCCTGAATTAGAACATTTTCAGTGGACGAATACTTCTCGGACAATGACAAAGTACATGATAACAAAAGACTCTGAGAAGCTCTTGTGTCCGTAATATTTTAATGGGATAGGCTTGGCAGAATAACAAATAAATAATATAGGACCATCTGACATGAATGGTTCATAAGTATTCCAAATATAATCAGACTGGGGTTTGTTTGACCGAACAAATATTTTGCTTTCAATTTAGGAAGGTGACCTTGGCCTTTCGAAATAAGAGCATCTGAAGTAACTCTGCCTTTATTATGTTGTCTATTTTTCCAACTGTAGCAGCCACAACAACCATCAGCTGTGCGAGCATCGTTTTCCAAAGGTTTCCGCCTTTTGCTCATCACAACTAGGTTTTGCCATCACCATGGATGCAATTCCCGAACTGTTCTATTAATATCAGCTGTCTGAGTTGATCTTAATCTTTTCAATCTTCTTGACTGAGCACCACCTATTAAAATGTTTGTTTTCCATCGCCGATTCGATATGGGTTTGTCCAGTTTCTTTTCTACAATTCATAAACCTGTGTCGATATGCCTCAGATACCAACTCATAACTCTTCAAAATATATTCCAGAACTACATCATAATACATTCTTTTGTACCGATAGTTAAGTGTGGACTGCACGAGCTGTGCCAATAAGTACACTTTGTAATAATAAAGTCCAATGCTGTCTGTGCCATTTCAATTTTCCAGCAATTTTTTCGAAGTGAGGAAAAGTATTTATCTTCCTTTTTCTTGAAAAGGGGTACTAACCTAATATTTCTGATAACAACAGAAATATCATACTAAGTAACTGCGTCATATCATGATGGTACATTTTGTAAGCGCCTGTTTGAACTTCATCTAAACTAATTCAAAGTTAAGATGATCTATTGAAAAAATGTGTGTTGTTTGGCATGTGATAATACAGTCTTATATTTCGCTCTTTGAAATGACAACTTACGAAACTCTTTAAATAATAATATTTTGCTCCCGATAGCTCATAAAAGATAGAAATCATTCTTTTTGGAACAGGTATGTTTTATTTAAAACAAGAATTCGTACAGCATCTTATATAAATATATATATATATATATATATATATATATATATATATATATATATATATATATATATATATATATAATTATCGTATCAGACACATCTGTAAAATCGTGCTAAAAAACTAACGTATGTCATTTTATATCTCTTCACATGCAAACACCTTTGTGCCTATTTCTTATTTGGCACTTGGAACATATTATTGTCACACATAGAAATATTGACCACGTTTATTGAAATAACAGATCACAGTGAAAAATTGCCAAATGGCACCAATATTGATGGGGAATCACAGCCACAATTCTATGTATATGCTTTCTATTAATATGCGATGCATATTCTACTTTGCATTGTTCAATGCTTGCATTTTCTGTATCAGTAGGATGCACATTTGGTGTTGCATCTTTACCACTGACAATATTCCTTTCTGAATTTGACATGTGTGATACTGGAATACTGCAATTTTCAAATCTTCAAATTCTGTGATTTTATGTGCATATTTATAATATTTCATCTCCTAATAATTTTATTTTTTATCAATTAACGAAGTTTGCTTCATTGTGATATGATATAAATGGTTACGTGAGAGCAATCTGGAATTTTTCAGTCAGTTTCTAAGTGCCCTTTTGGTAAAGCTTTGACTATTGCAGATTGTATAGAGAACTTTGCCTAGATTATGATGACGTCGAAACTATAATGCAGGTGACGAATTCGTCTTAAAAAGTAAATGAACAACCAGATTCCCTTGGTGCTGATGAGACTCCACAGCCAGAGCAACCAAAACAATAACATATTTCAGAAACAGTAAAACAGACTGCATGAGCTTCTTATCGTAGCATGAAGTACAAGGACTAAGACGAATGCGTCAGCAATGGTCTTGCCGCAGGTCTTGAGCACGTTTAAAAATTATCACTAGACGAAAAATTACCGTTTGCAGCACTAGAAAACAAAATGCAAAATATAACAAGCAGAAACTTTTGCAGGTGTAGGATGTCCTGGTGCTGAAATATGTAGCCTCCCTCCCCTCTCAATCTTTTCTCACTCATCATGGATAATATCGCAGTTGAGTTCTAACCTATTTTACTGAAGGCGATCGAAACTTATTATATCAGCTTTAAACACAAACGCAAGCATAAATTCGACCCAAATCAACCGGGGGTTGCCATCGATTTCGGTAAACAAATTTGACAGCTGAATCAATATGCTGAAAGATAGAACGTCAGCAACAACGGCGATACCACGAGAAAACTTTCATGGCGCCCCAGACGCATCAAAATCTGACCAGGAACTATTTACGCTACACTGAGACACAGATGATGCCGGTGCACTGCAATATGCTGAAAGAAAAAGTTTGAAATCTTTATTTAAATATTATCAGCAAATTTGATCTAGAATATTTGCCACAGCAGCTCAGCTTGATCAGTCTCAACCCGAGCCACATCCCAACAAAAAATAATCGAAGAATTTTTTAATATCATAAAGTATGGCAACTGCTAAAAAGAGGATTCGCTCTAGCAAAAGAGCTTTATTTCTTGAAGATAAGAGTGGGAGATTGACTTGACACAACATCTGTATCGATTTTAGGCATGAATAAACGTGACTTTAATGAGCTAGAGCTTGCATCAGAACTATCTTGCTATTATCATATAATCATACTTGTTCAATACAAATGTGCGGCTTGTGTACAATTTTTCAAAAGATCAACAAAGCATATCGACGAAAAGAAAGCAAAGCTGATGAAACCCACATAATATTCAGAATACAACCAGAAGACGAAAGCTATTATAGACTTCAGTCCATTAACAGTCATTTTGAGAAAGAACAACTCGAGGAGCTTATTGCGTATTACATATGCTGTCACAAACTAGCTCACCAATTCAAGAATCTTACCGATATTACAAGCGCCTGATATTTTGGTTGACTTCATTTCCGCTAACAATAAGCGCTGTAAAGTAGATTACAGTGAGAAAGAAACGTATTATGCTGTCAAAAGAAAATAAAATGTTGGTTATGAACTAAAATTTAGTGATGTCTATACTGGCCTTAACACAATCATATAACAACTTTTTGCCACCAAGCTTATTGTATTCTTCTCCTGGTTCGCGTCTGGCTATTTCTTCATCTATGGTGATCCCTGAGTAAAATTAAAGTGGTCCAGATGCTCCTTTAACGTATGGTGACTTATTTTTTGAGGACATTTTTGCCAAACCCGTATGCACTATCTAACGATCCGATTTCTTGTATCATCAACTCACGTGTTCAATAGTCTAGCATATGGGTATTTTTTTTACCTTAGCGCTGCACGCGTGATCGTAGGCTGCCATTAGTTTTCTTGAGTCGAAGTCTTGCATTATATTACTATGGTTTTTCTTTCTCTAACTCAGAGACAATCTGTCGCAATTTTGATATGGCGCGCTTGATTGTTTTGTCATAGCCTAACATGAGAGCAATGCAACTGTATACAATCTTTAAAAAAAATGTCCTTGGAAAACAGAAACTCGCCAATTTTCAGGATAATTCTTAGTTATGTCATCTGTCACAGTGGCAATATAATGTGGTTGGTCTCAGACACTCATAATCTTTGTGGTAATAATGATAATTCCTCTCAGAAGATTCGCTTCAGTCATAGTTGTCGTTAAAGAATTCCATGATACTTATCGCGATCGGATTCTTTTTATATCTGCCGTACTCACTGTTATGAAATCCAAGCTGATCCAGACAGCACGTGCGAAACATGTGACTAGAAGAAGACCGTATGATGCTATCAGTGAGACTTTTAAGCCAGATAGTATTTGTCACAAATAATAATCAGGCAGCTTGCTGACGTCTCTGACAATGTGACACTTGAATTCTAGACGCAGGTTTGTATTGCCTTCTACTATGTAGCCATCTGGACTGTATCTGAAACCGTTGATATTTCGTTGTCAATAACTCTTTTACCCGTAGTGATCTCATTATAATTTCTGATTACGTAATAGTTTTAAAATTTTACTCTATTTTCAGTAACAAGTCTAACCCCAAAATATAATAGCTCTGATTGTGATAAACATGCTTGTAGGAAACCAATCGGTCTCTCCATACAACATATATAGTGAGGTATTTTTCATAAAAATAAAACATTTCATAAGAAATCAGGGTGTACATGTTCGATAACATAATTAGCACTAAAACTCCAGATCTCACATCAATGTAATAATAACGGGAAATCTCACACAAATAACGGCAAAGCAATATTCTCAAAAAGTTTCTATTGTAAATCCAATGTTGAAAGCTAACTTTTTACATTCTTTTTTGTAGGACAAGCAATGTTTCTTTTAGACTCTACAGTGATTCTTTTTTTTGTATACCGAATCAACCATTGTTTAAAAAGCGGCCCTAATCATAAACTATAATCATGTCCATTTCCCATTGAAATGTTTCCAAATGCAAAGAGAAACTTTTAGATTGCTTTGACACCAAATATTACGTTTTTCAAACATTGACCTTTTAAGTCAATTCTGTGCAGCATATACAGAATTCATTGAAGCTTTTCTGAAGCTCTTTTTCGTTATCTAGAAAGATAACGGTAATCAGCATAAAGGATGATACATTTATTAATATTTAAGATATTCGTTAAGAAACTTGTTATTCTGTATGCTTATGATAGGAATTTTAGGCATAAAATCAATTTTCCATAAACGATTTATTTTCAAATGATTATTATGAAGATGCCTAAAATGGAAAAAAATGAAGACCCCCCCCCACTTGAATAACATTAAAACACGATGCTATGAAGCAGAGTAACTGAGTCTTGACCAAATGGTTGCATTTTCTTTTTATTCGCTAATTTTCTTCTTTTTGTAAAGTTTACTGCTATTACACATTTACAAGCTCTTCATCTTCCAACCTCACGTAACTTTCTCGACACTTATTGCACATTGTCAGTTAACCGTGTTAGTGCGATGACAATCTAGTCCTACAATGTTTTTTTTTTTTTTCAAAAATATTTTTAATTGAACTAATGGCTTAGGGATCAGATGGTTAATGACGACTTCTGTATAGTATGCAATCTTTGTCTGTTGTAATTTTTTATTGGCACTAAACATACTCCCATCACAGGTATTCATCCGCATTCCAAGACTGTGATCCAATGATCACAATACAATATCAGTCACACATATATTACGTGCCTTCCTGCCATGACTGTATCTATAGAGTTTGATCGGAAAATATTTGAAAGTGTCAAAGTAATTGAAATTTTAGTACATCTTACTTTCCATCGCCTGCCAGGTTCACCAGTATCAAAAGCCAAGAATGACTCCCATAACATAACTCCAAAGTGTCTCGAATTTCCATCTTGCGGTTTTGGACGAACGTGATAATGGACGGTGGACGTAAGGTATCACAATATGCTCAGCTAAAGTGCAGGGATAACGATTATTTTTGTGGTTTAATTGACCATGTAATCGTATGGGATGACATATATCAATGATAACACTGATCAATACAAAATAATATTTTAAAAAACGTACGGTAGAAAGATACCTCTGTGTGGTATATACGAGAGTGGTATGTCGTGTCCTTAACACAGCTGAAATTATATTAGGAGCGGTGTGCTAGGTAAATACTCGCGATATTTATTGTCTCGTGTATTCTTTACTGGTGAAATATTTCTTTAACCGATTATATATATATATATATATATATATATATATATATATATATATATATATATATATATATATATCCCTCTTACAGTTGTGTTTGTTCTTATTGTTGTTGTTGTTGGTTATTTTTAAAAGCGTAAACCAGAGCATGTTATGAGTTTTCAATTCCAAACTTTTGTTGGAGATTCTAATTTTTGGGGTCCAGATCACAGTGACTAGGTGGAAGGAACATTTTGGCATTCATTTTACCTGAGACAGGTAGACACTCTTGTTCATTATCTTTCGATAGGGCCATTCAATGCCCGTTATGTTTCAATAGGTTAAATTCAAACTAGTCCGAGGATGGATTATACTTTAATAATAACACTCTGCTAAAGTTGGAAAAAAAAAGAATGCTTCAGTTGAAAGGCTGTGCATTGGTATCACTTTTACCCTAGAATGCTCCTTGTTATCCCAATATAGAGCTATATAGCCTTACAGTGCTGGTGCGCCGTAAAAATATACTATCAACCAATTATTATACCAGTAAATTCCATAAAGAGCCTCTCTAGAATAGACTGTCTGCCCTAAGTACTAGGATAATGCGGCTACCAAGTCAACGTTTATTATAATGCATACAATAGTTTAGTCTTCAATGGGTGAAAAAAAAAAAGAAAGAAATATAAACTCATTTGAATTATTAGATATTTTATCCGTGCCATTTGAGTTTTCCCGTTATATAAAATAATGCTTCCCGTTATAAAGATTGCCAAGTAGAACAACTAGCTAGCCTGCCGAGGGTTTTATTTACTAATATTAGTATTCATGAAGTACAATAGGCACATTGTAGCTAATGACAACGAGATACTCGTATACCATGGTTTTCTCTATATCTACCAACCAAATTCGACATATACATCATATGACCCAGGTAAACTATGTAAATACAGACTAGTTGAATTTAAACTGTCTTGATGCAGTCATTCCGTGTTGTGTCATCATAACATTGGTGAGGTGCTGGACTTACGCAGATTGTATCCTGGCTTAAGGTAGGTTCAAACTCTCGATTCTTAATGGGAACGATAAATGAACTCGGGCATTGGCAAGGCATATATAACTGACTAAGTTATATTGTTTAAAAGTTCAGTGTTTCTTGTGTGTGTGTGTGTGTGTGTGTGTGTGTGTGTGGATTACAGGAGCAAAGATATACCTATATGTCTGCTAAATGGACACGTAAATACTGGTATGTCTAACGTGTGTTTAAATGTAGTGAAAAGTCAGAGATGAAATTGTATGGTGAGTAGTGTGTAATTATGACGTATAACTGTACAGATAAGCCATTCCCATGTATTCACGTTTTAATGGCACAGTATCAAGTATGTAAGGAATGTGTGCTTGTTATGACTTGGCAGTCAGTCGTTATTCCCTGCAGTAAATACAAGTGACTGATCTTTTATTTTAACATTAATGATAACACATATTTCAGATCTGCATGATTAATACAACATGCACATTTTAACTAGATTAGTTTTGGTAGTCTATACCATTGCTTTTATGTTTCTTCTTCTTCTTCTCCTGTTTCTTCTTCTTCTCCTTTTTCCTCTTCTTCTTCTTCTTCATTTGTTATCTTAATGTGCTGTTTTACGTTGAATTGGGAAGGAGAATTATACTACTACTAATATTTCCTGTACGAATATACACAAAACGCCACAGAATGCAGATGGCAAACCGTTTCATGTTCGCTCGGAATGCTGTACGAAATACACTGCTTCAGTTTATGGATGGGTGGGTATTGCTTTGTATGGATGACTTTAATTAGAAACTTTTTTTTGTAAAGGTACAAGTGCGATCAAAAAGTGAATATAAAGCATCATCATAGTGATTATCACGATTATGTGTAGTTTTTCTTAAAAACTTTCATTTGATATATTCTGCTGTGCCTTCATTTCATAAATAACGAAATAATAATAATAATAATAATAATAATAATAATAATAATAATAATAATAATAATATAGTCTTACCTATTAATTCGACAAAAATTTATAACGTTTGGATTTTCTTCAAGGTCCCGTCGGTTATATGACAATAAATTATCCACTTAGATAATAGCTGCATTGTTATTTATCATGCGTAAAGAGTAATAAATCTTTGCGTTCATCCGACTTAAACTTGTTTCGGTTCGAAACAAAACCTTGTTTTGGGTCAACAGTTTTTAGCTGTCCATTCATGTTTTGATACTGGCAGAGAGCACTACAATCTCTGTCTCTCCAGACTTGGCCACGTTGGCTGAGCTCAGGACTAGAACCCACGCGGATTGTGGTGAGATGTCAGATATCTGTAAAGGCAAACTCCAAAAGGCTACTATATGCTTTAATGTAAGTCATAGAAATTCGGAGTGACCATGTATAACATAAGACTTAATTGCTGGGTTGTTATGCGGGCAAGTCTGCTACGCACGAATGATTGCTTCGTCACTATGTTCCATACTTTCTAGGATGTAGTTAGTACAGGGGTTGGCAAGGCGATTGTTGCCATAACTGGCGAACCGAGGACCAAACCTGGATAGGGAACGAATTAAAAATTTTCTAACCTGTATAATATTATTCTTTCCCAACATATACTTACACTCTACATTATTTAGTATCGTCATGTAAAATTCATGGATAGCACTTTCCGCTGGTGTGTGTGAGTGTGTGTATGTGCGTGCGTCTCTCTCTCTCGTCTACAGTGGAACCTCTTTAACCTGGATACCTTCTTTCTTAGTGAATATGTCCGGATTAATAAGTTTTCCGGATAATTGAATCATGCATATTTTTATTTTTTGATGTCATATACCATATATATGTAATGTGTATATGTATATGCATTTGCTAGCTGTATATCTACTGTATATTCAATAATGGTTGAAATAAATTAATGAATACATCTACTAACTTGTGTTTATATCACTTTACTATAAAATGCACTTATACATACACTCAAATATAAGTTTAAACTTAAACCAAATGAATAAGACATCATCGACTTATTGATATTTGACATGGCGAGCTGAGTCTGCTCAGTCAGCAGGTACGGACAACCATTTGTCCTTGCTTTTTCTTGATGTCCGCAACTTACAACTTGCCAATGTTTTGGGATGAGTCAGATATATGCCGGCGAATATTTGTAATGGTAGCGTTTGAATCATCTTCGTGCCGGCAAATTTTCTTTTTAATGCTGGCCTGTATCTCTTGTCCATGTTTGCTTGATGGTGTCGCCATAATAATGTAAAAAGTACAACGAATACAAACTGATATCTCGCAGTTAAATGCGTTATGGTCAACTAATAAAATGCAGTCATTTTCATAAGTTGTATTTTACAATATTTATAGCTGCTAATGAGCCGATACTTTGCGCCACTTTTTGCTCTGGAATGAAGCCCTATACTGTCCAAAGCTTATATCGACCAACTTTATTTGTACAGTCATCACCAAACACTGATTAGTTAAATAAAATTTATAAACAATTTTAACGTGCTACTACTATTTGTTCGATCAGAGAATGATAAATTGAGACGCCTCCAGATTTGCGTAAGTGAATCTGTGTTATCCGACAGACTGTATTTTCATATATAATTCTTCGAATTTTCTTATTTTTGGACAGACTATTTCCGGGTTATTGAGGCAAGTTTTATAGTAAGTTTAATATTTGATCCCCGATTTTGATTTCCGGATCCGGAACACGGATTTCTCCATTAACGGAGAAAATTGACGTTTAGGAATTCCATTCCCATTTAATTATGTCCTATGTCCGGATAGCGAGGTTTCAGGATAAATAGAGTCCGGATTAACGAGGTCTCTCTCTCTCTCTCTCTCTCTCTCTCTCTCTCTCTCTCTCTCTCTCTCTATATATATATATATATATATATATATATTCAGCCCCTTCTGTTTAACTTTCATCACTATATAAGCCAGTTCATACGCTCTTCAATAACTTGACTTTAAGCACTAAAATGTTTGGCAGTACGCTATCGTTTGTAATTTGTCAGGTGGAGGAAGTATATTTCAATGGTTTGAAGGTATTGATATCTGAGGCCCTTGCCTTGAATGACGTCAGAGATTGTACTATTAACGTAGAGCACATATATAATGGTTGCAGAATTGAATAGCGACCATTCATGTGTATGTTTCTTCGCTGAGTGAGTAACACTGGGGATCAGATTAACAACTTAGTCGTCGATTCTTTTATACAGTCTTTTATTACACTAGACTTTTTTCTTTACGGAACACTAACCGTTTCAAATGTTCAGTTAGCTGGGCTCCATTGGGTATCGTACATATGAAATCTTACATGAGTATTCTATGGCTTTATTGAAACATCTAGTAATTTTTATCTTGTGCGAGCCCTAGATAGCCTTTAAATGAAATGATTCCTCGAGGTTGATAAATTTATGTACAAATTTGCATTTTATGTATTTTTTTTAACAAGACAATATATATTTAATTCAAAATAAATCTATGCAGATATCTACCTATAGTAACTTGGGCATAAAAGCTACGCGAAAAGACCTTTAAACATTCTTATACCTGATATTTGTGATCACCATTATCAATTATATGTTACTATGACTATGCAAAACATTTAAGAGATTAGAAGATAAATTTGCGATATTTACTGTTGGTGTAACGTTCATGGCCACCATGGTAGCCGTCTTAAAAATCTTTTTAGTGTTACTTCTTCAGAATGGAAAGTCATATCAAGATGGGATTTCCACCAGAAGACTTCTTATGATGTCTCGATTGTCCTAATGAAAATGGTGCCAATCTGACATCCACACAAGCTAATTTGAAAATCTTATAGCTGAAGAATATCAGACTTGGTATCATCGTTGAAGGATGAAAAGGACGATAAGGTTTTATCTTAGATTCCAGGAAATTCTTTTAGGCCAGTAGAGCATCAATCCCTCTGAGGGATACTGATTTTACAGTGGAATCTACAGTGTGCCGATTAGGCCATGTGTAAGGAAAGAGATTAGACTGATTTTTCAAATTAGTTTTATATTCATTGGTAATTTTTAGTGACATGTCTTGTATTTGTATGGAACAGTATCGTAATGACAACATTATGTGTGCACCTTATCAACGGATAAAGAATAAAAGGTTAGTAAAATGTGTTGTGAGTGGCATTTCCATTCACCATTACATAAAAATGTTACATACTGATAAAGAAAAAAAAAGTTAGCAAACGTTTGTGCACCAAATTTTCATTTAGCTTAATAGAATGTTGTTTGTATTCCATCATGATAGTAAAAATCTGTTAACATTTGGGAAGTTTACATAATGATAAACTATGAGTGTTTCAAAGAGTATGTAATTGAAATCTCAGCTCACGATGTTTTTATGTGAGGGAATCCATAAGAAAATAGAGAATGGTGGCTCTCCCGTAACCTTGCATATCAAACGGAATAAAAGGAGCCTACCGAGAATTTGATGCTGTATTTGCCATATTTACGGTACAAAAATTCAAATTAATCTAGCCAGGCATATAGATATACAGATTATTACCAAAATGCGTGTACGATCATGTCAATGTGCTTCTTATTTGGCCAGTGCATTCATTCGTACCTTTTAGTAAGATCTACTTTCCACGTTTTCAGGACTTGCTAAACTCCATTTATTTGCAAACAGTATACGCAGAAAAAAAAATCAGTTTATGTTTAATTTCTCAAATTTTCTTACATAAATCCTTGTTCCTTGCCACTGTTGGATTATTCATAAGTGTCGGTCACATTTGTTTTTTAATGCATACAAACTCCATATGATGTACACTGGATGCAAGTCTGTCGACAAAAAAGTTTGGAATATTTTATTGTAAGTAATTCATCAAAATACCATACCCCACCCACCTGTTCTGTACTGTGCATTACTAATAGCCCCTAAGGTTTTATTCTGAGATAAGGGACAAAATATATACCTATTTATAATAATAATAATAATAATAATAATAATAATAATAATAATAATAATAATAATTATTATTATTATTATATCTGCAATTCTGCAGATATCTTGTGATACTCAAGTCGGTCACTTATTTGGTGTGTATTCCTCCATCAAGCATTCATTTTTCCGCTTTGAACCTAAATTCCATATACAATGACTAAATGAATGTAATCTAGTTTGGTTTATTGGTTTCGCAGGATGAGTTGATGACAAGAAAGGTTTCGGCCCATGAATGCTGGCCCTTAGAGATGATGTGCTGGGAGTCAACATTCAAATTCTCATATGGAGTATGAACTTGAATTTGTAAGATTTACCTTATCTAAACCGACTTTAGGAGGGTGATCATGGTTGGAGTGATGTTTCATGAGGATACCTTGCCAAAAATGGACCATAATCCTGTAGGTTGGTATAACTATGGTATAGAAAAAATATAAACGTGCTGATATGTGCGATGGCTAACATATTATTATTATTATTATTATTATTATACTAAAAGTTTTTGGTTGGTATTAAAGGTTTTATTGAAATAACATACAACCTTGTCCTATCAAGCTCATCACAGACTGAATATACCTTTTTCTTCAAGTAGCAACAAATATTACCCAAGACAGGTTAAACAAGATGAAGCCATGCAAAAACAAAAGAGTAGGAATATTTGAGTGGCTTTTGGTGCTATTGATGATGATTTAGATTGGAATCATACTTGCGTAGACAAACACAATTAGTCTTAAAAAGAGAGCAACATCTTAGAGATAGTTCAGAAATATGACACCACTTGTTCATGCTGGACCTATTTTTTAGAAACGAGATGATTGATATTCTTATCATTTATTTCAAGACATTTAGGCAAATGTAACGGGTTCCATACGCATTCAGGCGACTTTTCCTCAATATGTTGTCACGTAGCAAATGTTTATTTATCGACATAGATAATAGGCTATGACCAAATCCCTAATACTAATCGGTACATAGTGACAACAACCTTCCACTTGCCCGACTTAAAATTATTTCGCTCCTGAACTAAACACTTGTTTTGGGTCATCAATTCTTGATCCGTACAGACTATTTTGTCGCACCACCAAAGACCGTTCATATTTACTTCCTTTATCATCGAAGTGAAACATATCAAAGAAGTGAGTGTTTTCAAAGTAAAGATAACTGTTTCAAGAGTTTCTTTTTATCTTTTGATGTACACTGAAAAGTATAAGTTCGTAATATACTTGATAATCCTCAACAAATCACGATACACATATACTTAATTATCATAAACCTATATTACAGTAGTTTTTCGATATTGGTAAACTTTTACATATAATGCTTCAACATATCGCAACAATAGAAATGCAGTCAGTGTCTTAGGTAACGTAAGGTGTAATTTCTGAAACATTTGCATATATATTTTATAGTCACGAATTTATAATATATTTTTTTTTATAGTTTTGTCATTTAAAATTAGCACTTTTGCGTGGTTATTAGAATCGTATCTACCTTTAATTTATCTTCCTTGAGTGCTGTATATAGAAATAAGACACTACCTCTAATATAAGATATGGCATATATGCCAGATTTACAGAGAAACATAAGCCAAATTAGGGGCATGTCAGTAGTACTAGTAAACAAGGTTTCTAGCTCAGAGACCCCCTTCCCCCTCCAAAACCCTTCTACGTTAACATTTTGTCAGCTCAAAATAATGACTTTCATATATTCTGACAAAATATGTTTTGTCGGGTAAGGGGGTCTCTGATCTAGAAAACCTTGTTTTCTACCACTACTATAACCGTCATGTTGAATAATAATAAAAATAAACAGTAGCGATGATGATCAGTCACCATATTTTATGATAATCTTTTTCATGCCTGCTGACTCTCATTGCCAGAATATCTGTTAATATACTGTTAATAATACGAAACTCGCATATTAAATCGTCCATATCATATTTTACGCCTCGCAAATAAGACCGTATCTGATCAAGTAATTTTTTTATAAGTGATACTTGCTGTTTTACAAAAAATTTTTTGGTCTCAAGTCCAGGCTCAATTTTCTTACACGCTGTCGCAAGAGAAACACCAACACCAGATATTATTAACAAAAACGGGTTTAATGATGCTCCACTTGAGATTATACCAGAGCTTGTCATGAGCAGTGGTAAATATGATATTACTCGAAGTATTCTACTGTAATACTTATAACATTGTTTTACACACCAGAGGTTTTTATGATAAAATGTGTAATATTGCATTAGTGCGTTAACATCTTGCTTTGGAATTTCCGTTGAAATATGATTGAAATCGAGGATCTGTTTTTTTCATTATACACTATTTTTTTTACAATTTATATATAATATTAAAAATTCTAACACCAACAATCGAATCAAGAAATTCACGAAACGTATTATTCTTAGGATCAGCTATAAAATCTCTTTACCTTTCATAAACATCTGACGAAGTATCCGTATATCGTTCATCTGTTAGTACCTCATTTTTCTTTAGCCAACTGTAGGAATCAAACGTGTTTTCTACTTCACGTTCATACAGATCTGTTTTATTTACCAAATTACCGTATTTTCTTTCTGTTTCATCAATGAAACCTAATACCAAACTTATTTGATCCAACGTAAAATTTTTGAGGGCAAGATTTTGTCTGATAATTGCGTATGCGACTATGAAATTTATTAGCATTAATTTTCGGATTATATCCCAACTAATCATGAGAAACCCAATGATATTAGATACTTTTAACATTAATCTTACGTACGGTTCTGTGAATATTTTCTCAATTTCATTGTAATAATTTCGTAATGACAATTGTCTAGAGCGCTGGAGCGATGGCAGTGTAACATCGTCTGCTTCACTTATGTCGTAATAAGAATCAATCTTTCCTTCCAACCTTGTTTGTTCAACTTCTTTAAAAAACTTTTCTCGCTTATCATCACTGAGATCACTAATTTCGTTGTCAAAATCTTTGATTAGCTCTAGAGATTTATTAGCAATAATTGGATCGAATTCAGGTTTTCTACGTATCATTGGTAGAACTTCGTTCGTGTACACTTTAATAATTAACTCCGCATCCACTGTCATGCTCATGATTTTAACTAGGGTTTCCTTGTCGTGGTAGTACATGCCGAGATACTTAAAAATTCCTCGTTTTAAAAAACTATTGTATAACTTCTTGTTCCTTTTTATTCCTACTATCTTAGATTCTGCTAGTTTGTCAATACGAGTATGATTGTCGTTTATTCGTTTTTCTTACTCCGCTTTTCCACCGTATGCTCGTTCTTTTATTAAGTTCGATTTTATTATCAAATCTAACTTTTTAAAATCAAGCTTGAACACTATTTTTTAAACATAATTTCAGCTTGTTTTTGTTCTTCTAGACAATCATCAGGATGCCAGTAACTTCTTATAATATCAAAGTTTTCTATTGCTTTTATTAGTTGTGGTCCTTGCATATGCATAAGAAGAAGAAATATTTTTCTTCATCTGACAACGGAGAGCTTATCATTGGAATTAAAAAAAAATGTTCCTGGTATTTATTATACGTGCTGATAGTGATTCGTTTCCAACATCTTTTTTTAAGGTTAAAAATGTTATCATAAAATTCTCTTGCAATGGTTATAATTGATGGTTCTGACAATATTTTATAGCATTAGATTAAATTTGATCATCGAGAGTATATATTTGAAATGCTGTCAATCCTGGAAACGGATGGTCAGCGGTGGAAACATAAACTATAAAATGCAAGTACTTGTTAACGGTCTTTTCTGTTGGAATTGTAAAATATTGTGTTGTTGAGATGTACGTATTTCCTGTACTATACAGTGTTGTCCAGTTTCTATCATCATTTGATCCTTGCAATTGCCAATTATTAATTCGACCAACACTAGAGGTTAATCGACCTCGCAAATGAAATTGCCAAATAGCGACTGCAATAAGACATTTAATTTTGATCCAAAAGTTTTCAACCTCTCCGTTTGTCGTCCATTCCTGTCTATCAGAGAAAGCATAATAAGGATAATTTTCAGGATAATATGATAATGCGCTTACCTCAAACCCAACTCTGTTGTCAGTTGCCTTAAAAAGTGTTGGAATATACCCAACATTAATTTTGTTTCGTTTTATATAACTGGACAGACTGTCAACATACGCTTAATTTGTCAGATCATTAGGGTTAACTGGAACATATGTCGTCGTTATTTTGTTATTTCTCATATTTATGTTACCCGACATTGGTCCGCCGGATCGTTTTAAATACGGGGTGAGTTCTTCTTTTAACTGAGCGTAACTAATAGCATCAGTATCATTAGATGGTGGTGAGGTTGTCGGTAATCCAGTTATTTTTGAGTTATTGCTCATGACATGGTTACCAGTCAGTGTGTCGCCAGTCCTATTAAGCTTGTTATCGTCAACGGATTTTAGTTGCTCATAGCTCACCGCTTTGTGTACTATCAATATTTGCTGGTAGATATAGGGTTTCCAACCCAATGATTTTTTTTTTACTCAATATTACCTGTAACCATTCCACCTGTTTTGTCAAGCTTGTTATCATCAACATATTTCAACTGTACATAGCTTACCGCTTGTGTTTGATTTAAGTTTCTTGGCGGATACGCGGTTTCTAAATTTTTTTTTTCTTCCTGACATATCGAAGTTACTGCTTAAAGTTCCTCCTATCAGTGATAGTTTGTTATTATCGATTGTTTTTAGTTGTGAGTAACTTACCGCCTGAGTGAGATCGACCTTTGGTGGTGGATAATCTACTTCTGAACCAAGAACTCGTTGATTTGACATAAATAAATTACCTGTCATTGTGTCGCCTGTTTTTTTACTAATGATGATGTATCGGTTACTATTGATGGTTCGTCTCCTGTAAGTGCTGTTCCAAACTTTATGTAATAGGTCATATTATGTAAAATATATAAAATAAAATTGTATATCGATAATGGCGACGATATTAAATTTTGATACCGAACGATTAATCAAACACAAACATAATAACGAACTTCCAGATTGTAATTATCTTATTGTTGGTCGTGCAGGCTCTGGTAAAACAAATTTATTATTAAATCTCTTACTCAACGATAACTTTAACTGCGATAAAGTATACATTTACACAATTAACCCACAACAGGATAAATACGAATCATTGAGCGAGGACAATGATAAACTTCGTGCTGAGCTTGGCGCTGGCGAAGACGTATATACGATCAAACAACCAGAGGAATGAATTTCAGTTGATAAACTTGATTCGTCTGAGCATTAATAATTGTATTTGACGATATTCCGCTAAACAACGAGGAGGTGAATAAGATAAAGTCGTATTTTTCATTATCGCGTAGCAAAAAATGTAATTCGATTTATCTAGCGCAAGGCTTTTATAACGTTGATATATTTTTAGGCGAAATACGGGATGTTTTATATTATTTCCAGGGCTAGATAATGTTGATGTTAGAAATATTGCAAACGAGCAATGTGATGATGTAACAAAATATAAATTTATTGAATTATATCATCAAGCTACCAAACACAAATACAATTTCTTTTTATTTGATAAACTAGCGCGTGATCCAGCTAAGATCGTTGTTGTATCGACACATTTCTAAAGACGAATTTTATAGAGCGTAAAAAAAATAAACAATGGACAAGCATCAACAAAAAATTGAAAGAAAAAAGTGGAAGAGGCTCGTCGCCGACAAGTTCAAGCGGAAGTAGAAATTGCTAAACTTTTTAAGCCGGTTACTGAAGCAGTACTTGGCAAACAACCAGAAATGTCTGCGTTATATCCAGAAGAACTGAAAAAAGTACAAGAAAAAGGTCTGTTAGGTTTACTTAAAGAAAGATCAAAAGATGAAACTAAAAAACTTGTAGAAGGACTTATGAAAAACATTGCTAATCCTGTTGCACGACAAACCGAATTTGAGAGATTAATAAATAACCCTCTTGCACTTCAGCAAGAAATAGCAAGAACAACGGTTGTCCGGACGAGTTAAAGAATTTGATAGAAAATATGTCAAAACAAACTAAGAAATTAGCTGAGGAACAAAAAAGAGCAACTGAAGCTACCATAGAAGTAACGTCTCTTCAAGGAAAGATAAGATTTTACAGAAAACAAGCTATGTCAGGAATAGGTGATTCCGAATGTATCGAATTTATTCAAAAACATCTGATAAAAGACAAACTTAACGATTTTAATAACATCCGAAAATGGAGTGATGATGATTATAAAAAACTACAAATAATTTTAAACGATAAAATGAATGATTCTTTTATAGCTGAAGAAGCACTTAAAGAAGCTAGGACAAATAGAGAAATGTTGGCTATGGTGAATAAAATGAGAGACGGAGTTATTGCTGAGGTTTTATATTCAACAGTAAATCAGTACAGAACTAGGAAAGAAGATTATGGTAAAGGTTGGAATTTTAAAAGACTATTTGATAGGTATGAAAACGAACGAGATTAAAGATTACCAGAGGAAAAAACTGGAACAGGTATAAACATTTTTACATCAAACGCTGAACTAGTTGACAGACTTATATTATTAATAACATCAAAAGAAGCTGGTAATGAAAGTACGGAAATCGACAACGAAATTGTAGATATATTAGATCATCTTAGATCGAGCGGATTACTAACATCAGACGAGTACGAAATTTTACATAGCGATCTTATCTAACAACTTTAATATAAATGTCAACAACATCATTACTCGACTCGTCACAAACAACGAGTGACATCGCAAACTTTTCTGTCCACTATTCCGCCAATAAAACTAGATCCGAATAAACAGTACGAAATCGGATTGATTTCTGCTACGGTATGGCATTCTATGGCAAATGTAAAACCAAATGTCAACGACGACTTCACATTTAATTCTGGTGCTTGGGTGTCAGTTAGAATACCACAAGGGGCGTATAATGTAACCGATCTCAACAGAACGATAAGAGAGTTGATAACAAAATACACTGCCGCAGACAATTTTGAATTAACTCCAAACTATAATACGCTACGAGCTAGAATCACATTAAAAATAATTTGATAATAGATTTTTCACCAGCGACTAGTATCGCATCATTATTAGGTTTTAAAAACCAACAATTCGGCAGTGTGGCAGAACAAAGTATATCGTACGACGGAGATCTGCCTGTTAACATAGCACAAGTAAACACAATATTGATCAATTGCTCTATTGCATTACGGTCTTATTCAGCTTTAGGAAGTCAATGTCAAACAATCTATAGTTTTTTACCAGATGTCCCACCTGAGTCACTGATACAAATTACTCCTCGACAAATAATATACTATCCGATTACCTCTGAAAAATCAAATAATCAGCATAACAATGCAACTAACAAATCAATCAGAACGACAAATAGATCTTAACAATGAAATTGTCACGTATTACTTACACCTACGCGCGATAACAACGTAGTCGTCGGCGTAAATTTTGTAAACCTGATTTAATAACAAAGATGAGACAAAAAAAGAATTTATAGAAAAAAAATTGTTGGTGGATTTTTTGGAAATATATTTACAGAAATAGTTCAAGATATCCCAGGAATTGCGCGTAAAGTAGCACCAATTGCACTTGATGCAGGTAAAGCTATTGCTAGCTCTGCTGACACCGCAGTAGGGCAAAATATCGCTGATAAAATTAAAGGCAGCCTGCCTTCAAATGCGGAAATAAAACGAGCAATATCAGATATTGAATCAACAGTGGAAGCAGAAGTAGCAATGATAGCTACAACAAAAAACCACCACGTGGTGAAGAGGTAATACGCAAACTTGTAAAGAAAACAAGACAAATAACGCCTGCTGCTTTTTAGTTGCTGTAATATTGTGTGTCACAATTTTGTGTGGCGATTGTAAAATAAATAATGGCAGTTAAAAATTATCACGATCTTGCCAAAGAACATGATACCGACGACACAGTGACAGAATTCGAGTACGTTGAATATCTCGACGAAAACTCAAACGAACCAAATAAAGCTGGCGTCAGAACGTTTAACACAAGAGACGAGGACATGTTTATATTGCCGCACAAGGCAGTGTTAGAAGTACATGGTCAATTACTAACTGCAGTAGGCGGTGATATTGCAGCTGGTGCAGATATTGCACTTGTCAATAACGGTTAGAGTTTATTTAAAAGCGCACGGTACAAACAGGCCAATCAAACCGTGGAAGATATTTCAATGCACTTGCCTATAGCGAGCACAATACTAAATATCGTCAAGTTCAGCGATGGTTATTCGAGATCAGTGGCCACAAATATGATGTGGTTTAAGGATACCTCATTTGGGACATCTGTTTCAAGCAAGTTGCGTACTGGTGCTGGTGTTCTTGGCCCAGATAATAATAATCTAATCGCTAATCCAGCTGGTAATGCAGTTGCTGATATTGGAGACGCACTAAGATCAGCCATTACAAACATACGACGACATCAATATAGCGAAGGATATGCCAAACGAAAAGCATTTGTCGCAGAATCTCGCCAAATAACGATGATGCTTCCGTTAAGTACAATATTTGGATTTTGCCGTGAATATAACACAATTTTTCGCGGAATAAAGCATACACTTATTTTAGATCGAGCTGATCAAAATGATTGTATAATACACGCCACTGGTGTGGCTGAGGGACAGTTTGCTATTACAAGATTAACGCTGTGGATGCCACATGTTGTCCCGTCTGTAGCTAAAACGATGGAACTCGAATCATTATTGACCGCTTACACGAGAAAAAAATATTTTCAGCAAAACAGAATTTACCAAACAGCAATTCCTAACGCAACCGATTAAATCTGGCGTGTTACAACTACGTCAAGCGAACAATTACCTCGACATTTGTTTGTTGTATATCAACAACATGCACGTCGTAATGATCAAGAAATGAACAACTCCGTATTTAATAACCCAGATGTCAGACGAAGCTAAAAAATATCCCGAACGTGCTATCGAATGCAACTTTGCAGTGGATGCCACCCGAAACATCTCTCGGCCGTATGTGTACCTTATAGAGGCGATGCAAAAATATTAGGACGCGGAGAGTGGATCCCAGATATCAGTAGAGGAATTTCGATCACTGTATCCTATCTTTTATTTTGATATATTAAAACATTCCGAACGACTTATCGGATCGACTGTTGAAATTGAAGTCACTTGGACGCTTGGCGTATTGCCAGCCTAACAATATAACGTATATGCGCTAGTTGTCAGAGATAGATTTTTGACAATTGATGTGACCAAGGGAAGGATGACTATACAAGTTTAATCTAACAAACAAGAATAAATGAAAACAGAATACACAACCAGAGAAATATACCTAACGCCCGGTCAAATAAAAAATTATCAACAGCGTTGCCAAACGTAACTGTGTCTCTCTAATGATATCCCCAGAGACAAAGTCTCCGGAGACTGACAAAGTCGCCGCAGTGAAAGTAATGTTGACGAAACAGCAAATCAGTAAACTTAATCAGGGAAAACCGTTTGTTCTCAAACTGTCTGTTGCACAAAAAAACAGCGATGTCAAAATATGGCGGATATTTTGGACCAGCATTTTCTGTAATAGCTAGCGCAATACCAAAAATGTTTCCTGTACTAGGAACACTGGAACTAGAAGCAGCGTCAAGGGCAGTATCTAGGGCAACTAAAAAAGCGATATCAGGCGATGGTATCAAACAAATTTTATGTAACAATAAAAAATAAAATGCCAGCCAAAGCGAAAAATCTATAAAATTAAATGAAAACAAAAAGTCAGCAAGCGCCATGAAAAACAAATTAAGGAGGAATTATTCCTTTCGCTCCACTTTTAGCAGGGTTAGCAGGCAGTCTAATTCCAGATCTGCTAGGGATAGGACGTGGAATGACCAGGAACCAGACGCCGTTGAGTAATTTTGATATAATTGAAAAATTGAATGACATTGTCGGATTTCGTGGAGTGTACTCTAAAGACGAATTAGAAAATATATCAGCAGGCGGTTCGTGCGTTGTAAATATACGAAACTTCAATGATGGATCTGGCAGTCACTGGGTTGCTGTCTAAGATAATAATTATTTTGATTCGTACGGACTTACTCAAAGTGATCTTATAAAAAAATATATTTGTAAAAAATTAAAAAAAATAAATTACTCGTCTAATCAACTACAACCGGTTGTAACATCCGCCTGTGGTTATGATTGCATTATGTTTATCCGACAGATGTCCCGAAGTGAAAACTCCGGAAATTCTGATTTTTTAAAGTATATTTTACAATTTGACAAACAACATTCTCACGCAAATGATGAGATTGCAGTTAATTTTATCTAAACTAAGGAATATGTCAACATACTGTCTCAGATGTAAAACAAAAACAGAGAATAAGGATGACGCAACGGAAAAAAAATAAAAAATAATAGAATAATGTTAAAAAATGTTTGTGATGTTAGAAAAAAATGTATGTTTCTGAAATCAACATCAACGATGAAATCTTTGGGGCTGAAGTTATTTTAGTAGATGATTAACTGACGAATGTAAATATTTTCTGAGGGTTAAACCTCCAGGGATTTTATATTTGATTTTTTAAAATTTTTTGATAAAAACGAAAAACTTTGGTCTAAATTTCTTATTTTTGGCTGATTGTTTTTTTCGGGTTTTTTTTGGTTGATTTTGTTGAATTTTTAGCAAGAGATTATAAAATTTATCAAAAATTGAAAAAATTAAGTGCAAAATCGCTCGAGGTTTGACTCTTAAAAAATAAGAAATCGGACTGATTTTGTTTGACTTTTTTAAACCATTTTCTCTTTAAAAAAACAGCATTTTTAACCAAAAATTAGTAAAAGAGCAACAATTATGTCAAAATTTATAAATTATTTTCAGATTTATAAATTTTTCCTGACAAATATTTTTGTCGACGATTAAAAAAAATGACATGTGATTGTAATTGTGATAAAGATCTTTGTATCGAACAAGATAAAATTGTTACATACTGTCAATCATGCAATCGCCGTGAGCTAATTGGCAGCGGTATTGACATCCACAAGTTTATTGGAAAATTACCAAAACCAAAAAGAGGATGGACATTGCCTGGCCACAAATACACTGGGCGGTACAATCCACTGGACAAACAGTTAGAAGAAACCGATAATCCATTACCAGGACAAGAGCCTTGTAATCAAGTTGATGCAATAGCAATGGGTCATGATATTTGTTATCGTGATAATGAGCAAGATAAGCACGGCTGTGATAAGATAATGTGAGATGAACTACATGATATGAAACCTGTAAATATGAGAGAATGATATGATAGAAGATTAGTTCAAGGAATGATAGGAACAAAACATAAGTTAGGTCTTGGAACAGAATTGTATGATGATCTTGCAGCTGAATTACATAAACCTTAAAAAAAACTTTCCGCGACGTAAAGTTGTCGCAAATGCCGTTGATGATATCTGGGCGATAGATTTACTTGATATATCAAATATTGCTCAGTTTAACGATAATAAGAAATACATGTTTAATGCTATTGACCTTTTTAGTAAATACGCGTTTAGTATACCAGTTTTGGATAAAACAGGAATATCGATGATTGATGCGTTAAAACAGATAATAACAAGTACGAAAGGAAAACCAAATAAAATTTGGACTGATCACGGAGCGGAGTTTTTTTAATAAAAATTTGAGCAGTTTCTGGAACAAAATAACATAAAAAATATGTTACGGGAAACGAAAGAAATAGCGTTGTCGTTGAGCGATTTAATCGTACACTAAACAAGCTGATACAAAAACATTTGACAGCTAAAAATACAAATAAATATATTGACGATCTTTCACAAATTATTGTCAAATATAATAACACAAAACACAGATCAATAAAAATTTCACCAAATAATGCAATTAAAAATCCAACATTAGCAAATGAAAACATGTGCCGCAGACATAAATTTAAAGTTGGTGATAAAGTTAGAATTTCTCTGACGAAAAAAAACATTTGAGAATAGATTTACTCCAAACTGGAGCGAAGAAGTATTTGTTGTTGATAAAGTTTTACTGACAATACTGTAAGATACGCGCTGAAGGATTTATTGGGTGAGCCTATAATTGGTAGTTTTCACGAACAAGAACTACAAAAACTGAACAAGATATATTTCTTATTGAAAAATGTTATCAGAAAAAAGGTAATAAAAGCCTTGTCAAGAGGCGCGGTTATAGCGATAAATTTAACAACTGGGTTCCAACTAAACAAATTATGAAATAATGTTTTTGTAGATTTCCTCGTACTTACGTTTGACAGATTTACATTTATTGGCTCACATAACGATATCACATATCGTCTGCGATCGTCAGAAATCGTCATTAGGTTAAATATCTTGATAAATATAAAATCGAATTTTATATTTTTCCGTTGGTCTGGAATTCTAATGTTTAAAAAGGTTTTATCAGGCGCCAAAATGATTGATTTTCACCTACTGTAAAATTAAATTTCAAAATTTTCTTTGTGATATGATATTTTACATTATATCTGCCAACTGTCGGTCAGCTGTAATTTTTTATCAACAACACCTACAATCTCGTTTTGTTCGTCGTCGTTGTTAAATAGAATGTCATCGTCTGCATAACCAACCGACTCGATTGCGACTGTAGTATCTCCTGCTGTAAAATTATCATCAGCGTAAAAATCAGCAGGTCGTTTCATCAGATCCATATTATAATATATTTTTATCTAATTTATAATAATAAGATGACTAACGAGATAAAATATCATCAGAAAGTTAATATATTAAGTTACCAAGAACTAGTGGAGGCAGTGCGAAAATGTTTGTCAGGATATTCTTGCTCTGTTGACATTATTGTTATGAAAGGTGATTCTAATAAGATTCTGCAAACAGCGGCAGAAAAATTAAACGTAATGACAGAACAATTATTACACTAAAATGTAACAAGGATGATGTTTTAATGTTTGCTCATAATTGTCTTATCAAGACTGAGCTAGAAAATATAATTAATCGTCATATTTGAAGATGATTCTGTCAAATGTTGATCATGATGTTGCCGTATTTGTTATTCCATCTGTAACTCTCTTGACTGTTCTAGGATTAATTTTAAAATGTTTTGCTGCAGCTGTTACTGAAGGAAATTCCAGTTCCTCATCTGTTTCAAGATTAAACGAAACACTAGGTTTAACTTTAATAAAATTATTACCTGTGTTTCCTCGTCTGTTATTTTCTTGTTGAGTGACAAGTTCGAGGTTTTCTAGACGATTATCTGTTTTAATACTGTTGACGTGGTCTATCACTTAACCATTAGGTATAGGTCCGTTAAACGTTTCGTAAACACATCTATTGCTATAATAATTAACTTGATCGGCTTGTGTTTCTTTGACACTTATTCTAAGATAGCCTTCTTTTTGTATTTTCCTAACATATTTTTAGATTTTCTTCTTCGAATATTGCCATTATCATTCGAATCGTAAAAGAAAATACGGGATGAGGTTGAAATTCATCTTGCAATGCTAATTTTTCAATATTATCATCATTTATTGATCCATTAACTCTATAAACTCGTCGTCCAGCTGGTATGTCTCCGAAAAACAAAGTATAAATAAAATTTTTCCTAAAGTCAACTCGCTCGGCATTATCAACTTTAATGCTAATCTTACAAACGCCTGGTGTTGCTTTAACAAATGGTTGTCCGTATTCGACGTGAATCACCGACCCTAACATATTTCCCGCGTATAGGTTATACTTGGGATAAACATAATAGTACTCTTGCTCGCTTGCGAAATTCTGTGCCATTATACTATAAGCATTTTTATATCTCTAAGTGGTTGTTCAACTAGCGCGTGCGCATTCTGCTGTGAGATATCAATCAAAACAATCAATTAAATATATAAAATGTTATATAAATATAATGCTGAAATTGCGAGATATTGTCAAGAAGAGACCTATAGGAGTACCTAAAAATATAGCCACCGCTTTTGCAGGGTTTGATAACAGCTATCGGTTTGATAATCAAAATAATTTAGCTAATTTTAACTGTACAAATTTGTTTCATCTTCTGTATCCGATTGTAACGCGAGAACTTGCAGTTCATAGAAGTATCAAGCTAATAGTAAAGTGTCATGTTATTTTATCAAAGTTACATGCACTTCAAAAAGATATACTTGATATACTCTTTGAAAATGTAGATTTCATCAACGAGATTGCCAAACTACATTTAACGGCTAAATCACGAAAAATATTATCTAGAACAAATATTTCCTCAGTCGCCGATGAAATACATCAAGAAATAAATAAAAACATTGGAGGAATTTACTGTATCAGGATCAGGTTGGAAATTTGAAATGATAAAAGAAGTTTTTTTTCACACAATGAAATATAACGTGCTTCGCGATAGTTCTTACGTTGCTCTCCCTCAAAATATTAAGAATAACAAATGCTTTATAAACGTAAAAAACTTTGATAACATGTTTCCAGTGGGCAATTCTTTCTGCCATGTTTCCAGCAGAAAAAAATGCTGATCGCGTTGGCAAGTATTTTAGTCACGCATCAAAATTAAATTTTAATGGCATTTACTTTCCAGTTGCAGAAAATCATATACCAAAGTTTGAAAAGCAAAATAATATTTCAGTTAATATATTTGGTCTTGACGAGCGTGAAAATGTTTATCCAAGGTATATTTCAGAAAAAACTTCGCAAATCGACAATAAACTTGTTGTTTTATAGGAATCATTAAGTTTGGATAAAAAACTTTAACGGCCAAGTTGGCAGACAATATAATAAAGATAAAAATAAGAAATATTTCTGCTACCGTTGTTTACAAGGTTTTTCTAAAAATGAAAACTGCAAGATCATCTTAAATACTGTGTTAATATTCACAAAATAACAATGGCAAGAGAAAAAGAAAAAGTATTAAAATTTAAAAATTATAATCATAAATTAGATATTCCGTGTGTTATTTATGCTGTTTTCTTGTGTCTACTTGTTCCTGTGGCAGGCGCAGAAAATAATCCAAATAAATCAAGCACCAGAAAAATACAACATCTTCCTTGTGGAGCATCTTATAAAGTAGTTTGTTGCGCTAACGCTAATTTTTCAAGTCCAACAAAGAGATAAAAATCCTGCCGTGTGGTTACTAAAAAATTTAATGGACGATATTAATAACGTTTTCAACAGATTATCTAAAACAGCTCCAATAAAAATAACATCCAAACAAAAACTTGATTTCGATGAGGCAGTTAATTGTCATATCTGCGAGAAATTTCTGCCTGAACTTTGTTCAGGTGATAAAGTGCTCGATCACTGTCATCTAACCGGCCAATATCGCGGAGCAGCACATAATAATTGTCATTTGAAATTTCATGCACCAGATTTTACTCCTGTCGTTTCACATAATTTTCGTGGTTATGATAGTCATATCATTGTCGAAGCATTTGGCGATGTGGAAATTAAATCTAAACTAAGATTAAACAATATAATAAAATGTATTTCAAACAATTTTGAAAAATATATGTCAATTACGCCCGGCGAATTAAGTTTCATCGACAGTCTGCAATTTATGGCAGCACCATTAGACGAGCTTGTAAAAGGTTGTAGCAGTTTCAATAATTTAAAATGTTGCTTTGGTGGAGACTACGTCTCTCTGACAAAAAAGGTGTCTTTCCGTATGAGTATCTCGACGACTGGAGTAGATTTGATGAAGCTTCTCTTCCTAAAAAAGATAAGTTTTACTCGCAGCTAAATAATAAAAATGTTACAGATAACGATTGTAATAGACTTGGTGATTATCGTGATTTATATTTAAAAACATATGTATTATTACTAGCAGATATTTTCGAGATCTTTCGTAAAGTTAGTCATGAAAATTATGGAGTAGACCCATGTTGGTATTATTCTGCGCCAGGATTGTCATGGGATACTCTGCTAAAAACAATCAGGATAGAATTAGATTTCTTAACTGATGTTGATATGTTTAATTTTATTGAATAAGGAATTCGAGGCAGAATAAGCGTTATAACAAAATAAATATGCGGTAGCTAATAATAAATACTTAAAAAATGACGATAACAATTTGCCGTCAAATTATATTATTTATTTTTACTCCAATAATTTATATGATTATGCTATGTCAGAACCAATGCCGTGTGGTGGATTTCATTGGATAACTCCAGATTAATTTCTTAAAGAAACTGAAAACGATTTACCAATACATGTCAGTTATTTTGTTGAAGTTGATCTCGATTATCCTAGTTCGTTACATGATCTACATAACCACTATCCGTTTTGTGCAGTCAATGATGATTGATTATAATTTATTATCGCCTGAACAACAGGCGATGACAACAGCAAAAAATTCAATCGTTAATAAGCTAGTTTCAAATTTGTTAAATAAAAGAAATTACGTGATACATTAGAAAAAAATTAAAACAAGCAGTAGATGGTGGACTTATTCTGAGAATAGTTCATCGCGTGTTAAAATTTAATCAATCACGGTGGATGGCAGATTATATTGATTTAAATACCAAACGTCGTGCTATTGCTAAAACCGACTTTGAGAAAAACTTTTCAAGTTAATGAACAATTCAGTGTTCGGTAAGAAATTATCAGAAAGCGAGTCAATATTGAAATTTTAAATTATGTAAATCGCAGAAATAAATTAGCCAACGATGACGGTTTTGTCAGTATGAAAATCTTTAATGAAAATCTTGTTGCAATATAGTGACAAAAGACAAATTTAAAGTTAAATAAACCGATTTTGTTGGTGCAGCTGTACTTGACATATCAAAATGGCTAATGTACGACTTTCACTATAATTTTATCAAAAAGCAGTGGCCAGATTCGGAGTTGCTATTTACTGATACGGATTCACTTGTTTATAACATAAAATGTGAGGATGTTTATCAAGATATTTATTATAATAAAAATTTATTTGATTTATCAGATTATCCAAAAAGTAGTGGCTTTCATGATGATGCAAATAAAAAAGTGGTCGGGAAGATGAAAGATGAATTTATGTTTGCGCCAGTTAAGGAATTTGTTGGATTAAGAAGTAAAATGTACGCCGTAATTTTAGACGACAATAAACTGACAAAAAAGCAAAAGGTATTCCTCGCGGATGCGTAAAAGTGTATGAAATTTGATGATTTTAAAGCAGCTCTAAACACCTGCACTAATTTTATTATAACAAATGTTATCAGAACAAATCACAAACTTGAAACAGATACAATTATAAAACGTGGACTAAGTAATTTTGATGATAAGAGATATTGTGCTGATGGCGGAAACACATTAGCTATTGGACACTACGCAGTTTTGTCTAAACTTTATAAATAATGTTCGCAAATTTAACATTAGCCGATGGAGTTAGTAGTAAAATTTTTAAAAAATAATGGTTTATGGCCAGCAATTATCAGTTGAATTTAATGATGAAATTTCAGGTATTTGTTTTAGTAAATTTGATAGAATGAAATTCTTGCTTATTAAATCAGATAACAGCAAATATTTTGATTATCTTAAAAAGTTGAGAGATGAGCTTATGCTAAAATACGATAACCTTCATGATCCGATCAGTCAAGAAAATACACGAAAATAAATATTGACCTAAACAGGTCGAAGGTTTTTGCAAAAGATGATAAGTATGTTCTGACCAGGATAGCAATGAAAGAGTTATTTGAATGTCATCGAAAAGTAAGCGAAAAAAATCAATTTTAATTGTATAAATACGATAATGAATTATTTCTGATATCAACTGTTGATACTTTAATAATTGGTGATGAAATTCTTTAAAAGTAAGGGAGATAACTCTGTCTGTCTGCATTGTATTGTAAAGGGAGATAATCTGTCTCATTAATCAGTTATCCCGCTTGTTATATTGCGTAACATTACATGACCGTCTGTAGTAATAGCAGAAAACAAGGTTTTGTAGATCAGAGACCCCCCCCTTACCCCGACAAAACATATTTTGTCAGAATGTATGAAAGTTATTATTTTAAGCTGACAAAATGTTAACGTAGAAGGATTTTGGAGGGGGAAGGGGGTCTCTGAGCTAGAAACCTTGTTTACTATTGCTACTATGTCCAGGCTAACATTTATATCATGGTAACGTATCTGGCAATAGTTTATCTTTATCAAGAATGTTTCTTGTCTCTTACGGTTTGCAATCGAAATGAGTGTCCATATGCTTCAGAGCTTTATGAACCTATAATAATTTCCATTCAGAACAATGGGCAAAGTATGGTTAATGGTTTTGAGGAGCATTTTATACTTTTTATATTTCCGTATCGAACAATCATATTCGAAAGGAAAAGACAGAACCCAACGAACAATGCAAACTATACCTTTGGGAAGCGTACCTTAGGCTCTTTATTCTCGCTGAAGAAGGAACTCAAGTACAAGAATTACTCATCTTCAGCGCTTGTATTTATCCAATAAAATATTGGATATGAAGGGTTCATCAGGATCACGCTTGAAAGAAATATGTGGTTATTTTCTAAGTGAAAACTAAACAGTAATAGTTCCATTATATAGCAAAGAAAGCAACAGGTCCAAACTAAGCTAATGCAGGTGCATAAAGAAACTATTGTTTTCGCCTAATTTGCACCATTATTATATGCATGGCAGTTTACTTGTTGAAATTATATTTCCTTTTTATTTTTAAGACTTAAAAATGTGTTGTATATCACCTTTTTTATATTTATAGTTGAGCAGAGAGGTGTAGGATCGTATCAATATGGATAAATATAATCTTTCAGGATATTAGAACAATTGTAGCTCAGTTTTGTTAAGATTATATACACGAGATACATCATTAATTAGTAGCATTTTAAATTTAGCAAGCTATAAATAGTTGAATGAAAAATATTTTCTGATAATTGTTTAGACTGAGGTTTAGGAAATACTACAAATCGGAGCATAAAACTATATATTACTGAAGAAAAAATGCTCCAGTTGATTTGTAAATTAACAATATCTCGGTCAACGTGTATTTTGTTTTGCGAGATTGTCATCAGAGACACCTTAAAGTCCGAAAATATAATCATGCGTTTTCAAAATGCTCACACTCTTGCAGTTATCTTGGTATATGGTGAGTCTTTATACTGCGGGTATTGGTATCCCCCCCCACTAATTAACACCTTTTAGCTTCTTAGCTGCAGTAATGTGTCTAATAAACCCAAATCTAAAGCAACGTTACTTGTAGTGCTTTAGGTAAGAGCGATTATCTAACCACAAAATGTAGGTCTCAAGAACCTAATTCTGACATTTAACATAATAAAACTCCCATATGCACTTGATATGCATGTTTGGTGGCAATAACCTAAATTGTGTCATAATTTGAGCAGATACACAAGTTTATGTAGGGAATAAAACTCCAGGAAAAGAGGTCACAGTGGCAAAATTTTGATGTGAAATCCTTTCATTCTAAGATGCCTCGGTAGTGCAAAAAAGAAGCTAAAAGGTGTTTTAAAATATGAGCACAGACACCATATTTCAAACAGTGAGGATCGATACATTTTTAGGGCAATTTTGAAACAAATCCAAACAAAAATCATATTAACCCAATATTTTTACAGCAAGCACATTATAAAATGCACTTTCAGTAGATGTTTAGTTACAATAGGTTAAGCGTTAGCATTATATCCTGAATGATAAATTGAAGTAACTGCAAATAAATCTGGAAAGTAGGGTGCACCGATACAATTTTTGTGCATAACATATTCATCGCAAAATGCACATATAGTGCATGTTTTCTGTAAATATGTTTAAGTATATTAGTATTACAGCCCATAGAGGAGGGATAAATACATCTTGTAAGCAATTTTAGTATGTCCTGGAAATTTGGTCAAAGCAATCTATCTCTGTTAAGCAACATACGCATATCCTTTTGTCCCAGTTTGGTGGCAATATTTGCAAAGGTAGTGCAATTAGAGCCTTGATACAATATGTATCCATTATTAAAGTTATCAATAAATCGTGGAAAGTAGGTCACAGTTATTAAGTTTTCGTCCACAACACATGCTTATGGGATAAGTTCATCTATAAGGCAAGTTTAATCGTAAGAAGTAAAGCAGTATAGAAATGATAGCACGGACAAGGAAGACGGATAGTTGGACACACACAGAAGGACAAAGTAAATCTCATACACCAACCGTTTGTCGACACGAAAGTATAAAATGGAAATTATTTTGAACAGGATGCAACGCTTGAATAGTGGCCTTTTAAAAATATACTTAAAACAGAAAGTATAACAAGCCCAAGTCGCCATGAGATGGCTTGTTAGGCCCACGTTTAAATAGAAGTAAGAAAAAATGATAGAAATGTGCAGGTTAAGCTAGGTTAAGAGATTTTGCTCCATGTTGCATTAAACTTTGGAATCGGCCAATGTATTTTCCGGAGGGAGATCCTGTAATTATTTTAAAAAACAATTCCGAGCCACAGTTCCACAATAAGCTTGGAAAAATATTCTTCTCCTTAATAATAACAAAACTAAATTTACTTGGTAAGAGAAAAGAGAAGTTCAAAAGAAAATCCAAGTCCCTCCCTTTCCACTATATCCCCCTCAAACATACAGTTTTTGTATGAAATGTTTAAAAATTATTTTGTTCATCAAGCGTGATTCAGATTGCCATAGCAGTTTTAAGTTACTGAAATATCTTTCCACCTGGATGAATGTAAAGATAAATGGTTGCAATGGAGGCTATAAGATACGATATTGAATACAACATGTTATATGGAACATTTCCTGAAAGTTCGATACCATTAAATGAGACCAATGGACACGTATTTATTTGTAAATCATGTCATGCTAAATATCTCCTCCAATTCTCTCGTCTGATGTTTACCAGTGTATTTATTTGGAGCTGTGAAAAATGTTCAACCTGGTTGTTATAACAGTAGAATTGTTGCTATGGAAGTCATAAAAAAACTAAACTGCCTAAAATATCCCTAGAAAATTTACCAAATATGACTGGCTTTACTTAGAAGTCAAAATACAGTTTTGGTCTAATTGTTATAAAATGGACGTTCATGCAGGGCAGATGATAAATGGTGAATATATTATTTGATAATTATGTGTAGATTTTATATAATATCAACGCTTAGACAAAAATCATTGATTTTTTGACAAAGTACAACTTCCCCGAAACAGTTTGTCCATGACAAGTGAAACAAAGCAAATTTACAAAATTTGAATTTAATGATATAACTAATAACTACTAACGTTGACTATATTGAAAAGACTTTTATTTAAATCTTCAGCACCAATTACCCAATTATCACAATTATAAACAACCTAAACGTTAGATAAAACATTATTTTACAACTATTTTCATAATATCACTTTCCAAGTGTCTTCGATTCTTTAATAAAATGTAAATTGGTTTTTGTCATTCAATTGTCGTGACTGTAGAAAGAAAGGTTGGGAAGTATATATAAGTACCGGACGGGAGAAGATAAAATGCAAATAACAGACAATTCATACGGCAGGTGAATTTATTATTATTATTATTATTATTATTATTATTATTATTACCTCAAGTTTCGTAATTATACAGAGTGCTTTTGGAGTTGTATTTTTTTTTTTAAATTCCACTGTATTTGTAATAGTCGAGTTCCTCCAGGCAGTAAGTATTCAAAGTCTATTAAAGTTTGGAAGAAGAAAATTTTGATTTCTTACGTTCAGATGATAATTTCTGTGGACAATGAAATTATTATCTATATTAAGATACTGGACAGCATCAATGTTTTACGTGCAAACATTCATAAGCATCATTTTCCTCATATAAAGTAAAACAAATTAACTGAGTATGATGCCCTGCTGAAAGTATGTGAAACACTTGCAATGCGCAAAGAAGAAATACTGAATAGTGCTATAGATGTAAATGTACTTTCCAATCATTTAATAATAATAATAATAATAATGACGTTGATTGCATCATCGTCTTTTACTTCTGCTGCTGCAAGTTAAGAATGGGCGTTCTTATTTACAGAAACGAAGAGCAAGATGAAGAGAGTATATATCTATCCCTTTACGCGCCACGTTCGTTTCCAGCAACTATAACTTTATCCATCATACCGAACGCATGTCAATTCCTCCGTCACCAATTTATGGAACAATATGATTGTAATTTAAAGTTTGTGCAAGCATCGATATCATTAACAATTTAGCGTTCACAGTTAACCGTTCTGAGATTCCCATTTGCCCCTACTCCCTTATCTCGTGTCAACTTACCGCTTTTAGAGTTAATTGGAGTGATGCATTACATTTTCTAAGGATAGCAGCTATAAAGTAGCCAATCAGACGACGGGACACCTGTTACATAGATCCCTGGTCGTGCGAGGCGACCATCTGCACTGTAACAAACATGTCAAAAGAATGAAACCTGCAATGCAGTGAATGATTTTCATTGAACACTTCTAAAGTGTGAAAAGTAATCATAACAAACAAGCAATGTATCCATCCAAGTAAATCCACATTTATCACATGAAAAATGTCTTTCTTTGTAGGTCAAAAGTCTATGAAAGAAATAATCCTTACCTGTGACAATTGAGGTCCTTCAGATAGAATAATCCAACAACACAAATAACGTAGAACACGTAGTTTTACAAAGACATGCTGATGAAAGTGAATGCCAACATATATAATTTCACCAGTACTCCACCAAACAATAATTTCACCAAACACTGGTTAGTAAATAAATCAACAGTCTTAAAGTACACATTTTTCTGTCTCGGGGATTTTGAATTCAGTTTAATGCTAATTATCTGACGTTTCATCAGTCCATACTACACACTTTTTCTGCTTTTCTACTTTTTCTATCTGATCTTCCTGCCTCTTGATCGTTTTGTCTTTTATGTGTCCTTGGTTTTGCTCTTTTCTCAGCTTCGTCTACATAGTTCTTCTCTTGCACTATCGTCTCCTCCAATCATCGAACTAATGTTTCTTCTTTTCCTGGCAATAGCCCTCTCAGCAACGTTTCCTTTAACTTTTGCAAAGAAATGTCCTGTCGTTTCTTTCTCACATTCCACTCCATCACAGGTTTTTCAACGCATTCCTTCTGTGGCAACATTGGAAAAATGTGTTGAAGATTTTATGTTTAACTGTAGATTGTCCGTCATTTAAATGGCAGCCTGAAGAGAATACAGCCCAGATTGTTTTAGGCAGATTGCAAGTTCGTTGGACTTACCATTGATATATATGCCTTACCTTGCAACGACTCTGTTTTTCAGTCTTGTAAACTCTTTGTTTATTCATGGTTCTTGTTAATTGGAACAGTCCAAAGCAAGCTAGAATAATCGATAAAAAATATGAGAAGTATGCGGATGCAGTACAAATATAACGTTATGCTTTTCAGTCCAGTAAGAATAATAAAGATGTGGCTTCTGTGGCCATCATAGAAAACATCAGTCTCCATGAACTCTTCAAACACTGTCTCACCAGGACTTGATGGCTTCACCACATTTAATTCATACCATATGCACATGAAATCGTAAATTCGCTTAAGACTCAAAGAGGTATTACAAGATATCTTTCCTATGGAGACGCAATGAACAGAAACCAGGAAAATTACTTCTGTACGGGTAACCATTAGCCTACGTTAGCTAGATCCTTAATGTGCTCAACAAGCGTTGCTTCTCCTCTAAACTTCCTCCGGGCCGCATTGTGTCACATATTTATGAAAAGATAACGGGCAGCAGATCCAAGAAGTATATGCAAATTTATAGAGAAAAAATTACCTTATCAATTGCGACAGAAAATAATATTTGCTTTATAAATACAAAAAATTCTCATCTAAGTTTCCAACATTTTCTTAGATCAAGTCCTTTAACAGCTATTGTCTGTTTATATACACATAGATTCCGTTTGTCAAAAAGCGCTTTTGACATCGGTAAGCATCAGGTGTTGCTCGAGAACAAGGGGACGGAGGATGCATTTAGCCCTTTAGTATTTGTTGTACTGTCTAGGTTTTTTTCTTACTCCATCTTCTTGATCCATTTAATTCCACAAGACACATTCCTTCTGGGATGTAGGTCCTAGTCAGACTCGTGGTTATGTGGAGTCATCAGCTTCTACTGTAGCAGCCGCAGTTGTTCGAATATGAATACAGATTCTCCCTGAGCTATTTATAGAACTCAAAAAATGACCTTTTCACTCTTCTAATCTGAAAGTTTGAGTTCTTTTATCTACGTATACTCAATGTTTCACATGTACATTGTACGTCGGAAATTTTTTTATTTACTAGGACTACACTTTTCTAGAGTTTTCTTTTTTTTTCTTTTTTTGTACAAATTAATACCCCTTTATGTGTACTGTAGAAGACGTGTTCAGTTTAATTTCTCACAAAATGCTATACCGAGAAATAACAGAAAATGTTAAACATTAACTCACGCATGTAGAAGTAGAAATTATAATAAAATGTACAATCCACCATATATCATGTCAGATAGAAGGCTAATGTTTCAAAAACAAAACTTAGAATGATTCTATTTGAGTGTACATATTATGTCCCATGATTTCTTTCTGTTAGACGGAATGAAAGTAAAACAACCTTGCAGAACTACTAGCATGGTTCTTGTTTTATTTTTCAGTCCAGATATCAAACTTTTATCATATTTTTTTTTGTCCAGTATATTTCCTTTGATAATGTCTTAAAGGAAGGG